>MU107868.1:0-38261 GCA_012274485.2 Sinapis alba | reverse complement strand
GCTAGTAACAAGGAATATGAGAGAGCTTAATCAGTTGCTATATAGACTAATGAATTAATTACCCATTAAATTATACTAATTCTTATATTTTCTTTAAAAAAATTAAACGAAATAAAAATTTATATGCATTTAAAGTTAGAAGAAAATAATAAAAAGAGGCTGATTAAGAAGACTACAAAATCTGATAACTAAAACGTATGGATATTTTAATTGATTACTATATGCATATATATAGACCTATATATTAGTCAGTAAATCTCAAATCGATATTTCTCCAAAGTGCTCTCATTTCATTTCCTATTAAAGAGTATTTACCAGCGAACATAAGTTGATTGTAGAACCATATCCAATAATTATCTAATTACTACTCGTTTGTTTGGCAGCAAAACTCATGAACTTTAGTCGTCTTTTATTTATTTATTTATTATTTTTTGTCTTTTATTATTTTCATTTTCTGATATAAGTAAAATATTCACTAAAAGATAATACTTAAATAGGAAAGGCAATCAAGATTCAAGACCGTGCAATATGCCAAATGGCCACAGGACAAGTTGGTTTGTCTTTAGCTAATGGTAATTTTGAATAAATTAATCATATTTCGTAAAAAGCTAATGGTAATCTTGAATAAATTAATCGTATTTTGTAAAGACGATCATATCCTCGTGAGAGAAACTAGACCTATAGTGTGAATAAAGGGTAGTTTAGGAATAGCCGAAGTTAATTTGTTTGTAAATTTGTAACTGACCAAGTGGTAAATGGAGAGACCATCAATGATAATTTATTTGGCGCCAAATGAAAATATGGAAAAATAGTTATGCAATGAATCAATGATTAGTTGACTACCAGTAATTATTTCCGAAGGACAGATTAAGGAGAAGACTAAGCCATCCAGCCACATTTAATTGTATTAAGTCTTGAGTAACGTATTTCTGAACAAAAATTTCAATAATCTTTTTTGACAGTGATTTCAATAATCTCTTGGCCCTTTGTTTACTCGAAAAGAAATATACCTTACAATTAATATTTTTTCACAGTTTGTTGGGTCTTAAAATCATATAAAAATGGGCTTATGTGGGTGTAAGACCATGTTTATCGGAAATTCTTAATGGGTTTCTTAGACTTTTAAGTACATTTAATTAAATCAAAATAAAAGAAAAAGAGATTATCGATTCTTAAATGGTGCTAAGGGCAGGGCATGGAGGAAGAATGTGAAAGCAGTTGAAAAGGTACATAATTTTATCTCAATTTTGTTTCATAACTAAAATGAATGCCTATTGAGACTGTTCCCTGGCATATAAAGAATTTCTGATCATATGTAGAGTTATTGGGATGCCAATTTCCAGTCGAGCTGCTGAGATAGTAGAATTGGTTATGATATAGAGTCGCTTTGGCAGATAAAACTGTGCTTGATATTGGATTTTGAATTTCTAATGTCTCCTCTACCCTATAACTGAATGTGGTTAAACTACAGGAGTTGCTACAATTGGAGGAAGATGTGAACCTCTTAGAAGGTCTTCAAGCAAATGTTTGAGTGCCTTCCTGATGAGCAGCTCCGCAAGACTTATGCTTGCTACTTGTCTACATCTGTAGGTTCTGTGATGGGTGTTATGTATCTTTCCACGCACAAGCTTGTGTTTTGTAGTGACAGTCTTCTTTCTTACAAAGAAGGTGACCATACCAAGTGGAGCTTTACAAGATACGATGATCCTTTTTTTTTTCTTGCTCTTTGCTTTGATATCTGTTTACATTTAAGAAAAAAAATGGGAATAAAGATTTAGAACTTGTAATTATTTGATATATTGAAATGTTTAGTGACTCTAATATAAAATTTTATGTTTAAAGAACTTTAATTAAAAAACTACCAATAAACCACTATAATTAAGTGTTTCTTAACAAAATCTCTTATTGTAATTTTAATAGTAAAAAATTTATTATGGCCCACTTAAGAACTACTTAAGGGTTTTAGCAATAAACATGCTCTAAGTTTCACTTTCAGCTTCTGCAATGCTTCGAGATTGCATTATCTTATTGGTTTTAGTCCATGAACTTCAGCTATAAATAACTGTGCTTAAGAGTTAAGACATTAGCATATACGGACATAGAATCAACGAGATTACTCAAACATAAGGATTATATTGATTTATTATGTTAAATATTTTATCAGATTGAATCAGGAGTATCAGTATAAACAACAATGGGGCTTCTAACTTTATGGGGGCCATCGGACCATATTAAACTTGCGGAAGAAGGCAGCTTTGGGTCGATATTGCTGCCTGAAACAGTCACGGTGAAAGACTGCTTCTCCTTCACCGACTTCATAAACAGGACATTAGGTGAAACCTTGACACTGAGCTTAGTCCCGTGATTTAAGATAATCTTCGAGTTGTATTTAGAGTTGGGGATACCGACGTTGGTGACGGTTCTGTTGAAAGTGACGGTGAAGGAGCTCTTAGTTTCCGAAAGTTTAGCCGACATTGAAGGATAGTTGAGGTTTCTTGGTAAGGTATTTCCAGTGCAAGTGACAGCTTCACCGGTAATGAGCTTAAGGGTTTTGGAAGTGTAGTTCAAGCCGCAGAGAAAGGTGATGTGGTCTGCTTTGTCAAGTTCATAGACAAGTCCAGGATGTAGAGCGGCTATTGGGTCGACATGGCCAGCTCCATAAGCAAACTCAGTTGATGCAACTCCAGTTTCAGAAGCATTCATCGACCAAGCTGCATATGTTAATTATATAAGAACAGAGTTATAAACAAAAAAGGTTTCTTGTGGTACAAGGTGGATCTCAATTTTGTTTACCGGTGGTCATGATGGCAGATTGGATCATGGATGGAGACCAGTCAGGATGAAAAGTCTTGATGTAGGCAGCTATGCCAGCAACGTGTGGACAAGACATAGAAGTTCCAGATAGAACAGAGTACTTCACACGTCTCTGGTCTCCTAAAGATGGTGAACCCAAAGGTGAATACGCAGCGAGAATCTCCACTCCTGGTGCTGTTATATCCGGCTGCATTTAAATCAACCTTCGTCTCTCAAACTATATTTGTAAACAAAATCGAACAAAGAGAAAACAGTATATGTCACCTTAAGAAGGTCAACAGCGATAGGGTTTGGACCGCGAGAAGAGAAGGAAGCAACTTTTGGAGCTTTCTGATTAAAGACTGCCTCAGTTTTTAGAACAGTGCCTTGTGGGGACCTGAGGAAAACAAACATATACATATCTGGACAAAGAAGGAGACTCTTAAGAAAATGTAAAACTTATGAAACAGAGAAGAGATCTTTTGTTACTTTGTGGAGTTAATGTAAGAGAGAAGAGAATCAAAGTCAACTTGTGATAGAGCAGAGAGGGGACGAGGGCTAATGGAGGCGTAGTTTTTGTTGTCTAGAATTATGGTTGCAACAGCTGCTGCTGAACTAACTGGATAACCGGTCACAAATATTTTTCCCTTGACATGAGATCCTCTGACAAGAGGATAATCTTTTCCTTTAAGATCAAAAGGATTCACTGATCTCCCCTGTTAAGACAATAACAAAAGTCTTAAAAGGGACAAAGGAAGATACACTATTATGATATGAATGAGAATGTTACGTGATACTTACCACAAGTGTCTTGCCGTTTCGGATAACAACTTTGGTGAGAAACTCACGGTTTGTTGTGCTTGCTGCAACGGTTAATATCCATGGCGCAACGCTACCGACTGAGTTTGGACTCGGACCGGAGTTACCGGCTGAGTTCACAGTGAGGATCCCTTTGGCCATAGCGTGAAAAGCCCCGATTGCAATGGGGCCCTTTTCATACGGGTTGGCATGGTCATCCCCAAGGGATATGCTAATGACATCTACACCATCTGCTATTGCATCATCAAACGCAGACAGTATAGCTTCTGTGCTACACCCTGTCGGGGTGCAAACTTTGTAAGAAGCGATTCTTGCAGCTGGAACGCCGCCTCTAGCCGTTCCATTACCTATTCCAAAGAAACTTGCGCTTGCGACTGCGTTACCAGCAGCTGTAGATGCTGTGTGTGAACCGTGGCCTTGGTTGTCCCTAGAGCCTTCACCTGTGTAGTCTCTTGCTCCGATTAACTTGCTGAAACATTGTAAAGTATATCACTCTCGGCCCTAAACAATACTAATTTCTTCTTATAGGGAACTTAAAAGATTACTTGTTGCAAGTGAAGTTTTTTCCGCCTGAGCAAACACCTTTCCATTTTTTTGGAAGCCGACCAAAGCCTTTGTCGGAGAAACTCTCTGATTCTGGCCAAATACCAGTGTCTATGATTCCGACAATAGTATCACTCTCTACTGCCAAGTTTCGCTTTGTATTCTTTCCTTCTTTTAACCCCATGAAGTCCCAAGACGCAGTCGTTTGGAGTTGTAACTTCTTGGTCGGAAACACAGACACAACTCCCTCCATTTCTATGCAGAACATAAAATGTTTGTAAGTAATTACCTACCTGAACGTTTATAATACCATTTCAGATCACTCACCGGCTACTTGTTCTCGTTCTGACTCGGTGAGTCGGGCAGCGAACCCATTAAAACTCCTCTTATAACTTCTCACCAAACGACCTTCCATCGAACTAGAGTATATATATATGTATATGTGTGTGTGTATCACTTGTTAGAATCCTCTTAACGTGGGATAATTATAACTAATTTATGATTTAGAGAATGATTTAATTTAATCGCACCTTTCTCCAGTGACTTCTTGAAGAATACTTATGTGATTCGACATTGGTGTGTAATCCGCTCGAGACGGAAGTGAACCCATGTAAACAACATACACCTTCATCGAATATTATCATCATTATCTTCGTCATCTATAATTATTAACTGTTATAAAAAAACTAATGTACCTGTTTATCTTGACGATTATCTGTGACTGCTGAGACTAAACTGAGTAACAAGACAACGACACATGAAAGGAGACAAAAGGAAGATGCTCGTTTCACCATCTTTTTTTCTTATGCAGTAAATTATATGTTACTCTAGTTTTTCAATTTAATTGGAGATCATTAACATAAAATGATGTATGAGTAGTAGAATTTATGCCTAGACCGTGTTAAGAAACAAATCCTAATAAAATTCCATTGATTCGGTTTCCTTATTTGCTAAATATAGTGAAAGTATTACCATATATTCTATGATATTTTCCCCAAATGGCATCATTGTATGTTCGACCAAAATGATCATCGATCGTCAATTTAAGAAAACATTTCTTTTCTCATTAATATAAATAGACTCGATTAGTATGTGTTCATAGGGGTGTTAATTAGAACCGAGGTCGAACCTGTCCAGCTTAAAAATTAAAGAGTTTGGGTTTAGTTTTATAAGATTAAAATAAAATGGGTCTTTGAGGCTAAATTCATTGGTTTTGGATATTTTGGGTCTAAATCTGTTTAGATTAGGATAGGCCAAAAAAACCTAAATTTTATATTTTAGTTTAAATATTATCAATTCTACAATCAAAACTATTATTAATATTAACATATTATTTAATATTTTAATCTAAACTCTAATAAAGCAAATATAAATGTTGTTAATACACTTTATTATTGATCACTACAAATGTTACATTATAAATTTTGTAAATGTACTTTTTTCTTTTATGTACAACATACATTTTTCAAAATACAAAGTATAAAACATTTGACCCTTTATCATAAATTTTGTTTTCTTTATCAAAAGTGTTTTAAACTCATTTTATACTTTTTTAAAGGTTGAAATTGATTTTGATGAAAATTCACATGTATTAAAATGATAGAAGTGACAATGACAAATTATTTTTCGAAAAACTTAAAAAATCCAAAAAGCCTTATAGTCCTATAAGAGCCGAACCGGGCTTTGAAATCTTGACCCAAAATAATTTTGAACCAGTCTGGTCTGGACTCAAATATTTACAGGTTTAAACGATTTAGATCAGGCCATTCCGAATTGACATTCCTATGTGTCTATCTTTTTGTAGAATTTACATGAATAATTAAGAAATATATGTGTGTATATATATATTACAAAAAAATTGAGAATAATAATAAAAATATACTTCTCTGAATTTAACAAGTTGATTTCCATTAGTTTTTTCTTGAAAATATTTTTTAAAACTTTTTTGATAATAATATTCTTTAATTATACGAGTGTATTACAAACCTATAGAAGATACGAGGCTAATTTTCATGGAAAGATGCAGTACTTGGGTGAAACCCCTCTCTACGTATTCAAATGAAATTTAAAGCATGACTTTATACCATCTGGCAACAAGGTGTAAGTTTCGAAAGGTGTAGTGAGAAAATTGCAGTTCATCTGCGCATGCAGACCTCATATAATACAATCACCATTTCAATAAAACATGTTCAAATTTATTGCATATTACATTGTTCAAATTTATTGCATATTACATGATACAAATTTATCGGAGGTTTTAAAGTACTGTTGATATAATTATTTTTTGTAATTGTATGCTGCGGTGAATATATCTATTGAGGATGTCGTAAATGCAAAACCATTTGTTGATCCCTTTAGCCATAGCATGAAATACAAGACAAAAATATAATTTATATTTTATTTATTACATATAACTAAATTATAAACATTCATTCCACACTACAAGAAAATTTTTACAAGGGCTGAATTCCTTGTAATTCGTCGTGATAGGGAAGTTACAACGATTTAATTAGGAATAGATTTCCATTATAAAACACCCGTGGTAATGCAATATTCGTCGTACGTCCTCGTAAAAGTTACAACAAATAATCTTCGTCGTAAAAGGGAAGGAGTTCTTTCGTAGTAGAGTCTTCTTTAACATTCCTTGTAAATTTCTTGTAAACTAAATTTACGAGAAATTTACATCGTTGTTTATAATAATTTATTTTATTATTTTATATAATATTATGAAATTCGAAAAAATAAAATGTTTTCTTCTATTTTTCGGTGAGATTTTTTTTCTACAATTTTTTTCTTCAATTTTTTTCTTTAATTATTTTTCTTGATTTTTTTATTTCTTTTTTGTTTGTGTGTTTGTTTGATACGAGAATATATATATATATATATATATATATATATATATATATATATATATATATATAAATTTCGAGTTTGGTAGGTGAAATTATTATTATGGATTTACAAGGAAATGTTTTACTACACTTTTACAAGTCTTTCACATCACATTTACAAGTAGTTTACAACGAATTCAGTTAAGTGAACAACACTTAAAATATGTTTTCACCTAAAATTAATAGTAACATGTTTTGTCGTAAAATTCTTGTAAAATTACATTACCGGATTTTACGACGAAACTTTTCTTTCCTCGTATAGTCGTTGTAAAGTTACATAATCTTTACGAAGAAGACATTTTCTCGTAATACTACGACGATTTTACAATGAAATATCATTTTGTAGTAAAGTCATGGTTAGTTATTTGTAATTTTACGAAGAATATTTTTCCTTGTAATTTTTCCTTATTATAGACATGTTTTCTTGTAGTGTCACATGCATATTAATGAATACATTATTCAACCAATTTTCTATCAGTTTAAGAATTATTTTTTTAAAAAATATATAATTAAAACAAATACTTTGCAAACGATTACAAAAAGTTTAAAATAATATTTTATAAAGTTAGTTTTAAATTTGGAATAAAAGAAAAGAATAATACTAAATTATAGTATATTATCATAAATGAAAATAAAATGATATTGAATCACATAAACCAGTTTTGATTTTCTCTACTATCATTATTTTTATTTTAGGTGATATAGTAATTTTTTTATCAAAATGTAAAAAATATAAATTAAGTAGTTTACTAAATATTATGTATTCAATACTTTGTACTATTAAAACTATTTCAAAAGTTTAATCAATTTTTTCAAATGCTATAATTTTTTTTTGTATCAACAATGTTAGATCGCAGATTAATGACAGTCACTAAGTTTTAATTAAGTGACTTTTCATTAAATTTAAACTAAAATATGTTGATCACCGAATATATCAATTTGACTGCAAAGCTTATAACTATTTGGTTCTCTTCCGTTTTAATTACAAAACAAAAAATGAGAATGAGAAGAAAATATACAACACCAAAAAAATGCAAGTCTTAGAACGGGCCGAGAGCCACTACTTTTTTCATAGGAAATTCAATAAGTTGATTTCCATCAGTTTTTTTCTTGAAAATCTTTTAATCTCTCTTCATACTACTTATTACATATCAACTAGGTGTTTTCATGCGCATGTATACAATTTTAAAATTTAAATTATATTTAAAAATAAAAATATAATTTTAGATAGATTTTTCTATCTATTTATTTTGGTTAAATATATTAAATCATCTGATATAAAATTAATAAATTATATAAAATTATAAAATTATCAAAAATTAAAACTAAATAGTATTTATAAAATTTATAGATGTATAAGAGACTAATGATTTTACGATTAAAAATTTATAACTTTTTAAAAAATTGTAGAAAATATGAAAATTTTAGTTATAAAAATTGCATAATTATAAAATTTGAATTAAATAATATTTAAATCTGTAATGTCATATTTGAGTATATTTATTTTAATGATGATGTATGAATTATTACTTTAGTCTAAAATTTTACGAAAAAATAAATCGACATTAAATGTAATGTATGAGTTATTATCATATTTTAAAATATTTATTAAAATTATAAATCAACATTAAATATAATTATCCATTTTATATTTAGACAAAAACTATATTATAAATTTTAGTAATTATGTCATATTTTTTTGTGTGGAAGTGACTCTAGAGAAGATGTGTGACAAATCATTTATTAAATAATATCTAAGGAACCAAATTATAAAGGCATTATAGTTCGGAATTTTCACTCCTAAAACTTAAAGGGATATAACATAATTTTTAAATATTAACCGCTTCAGTGATCAGGTTTAAAGCTAAGAACAACAGCTGAAATTAATATTATCTCATATAGCCCACATACGATCCCGAGACATAACAACAACTAGGCCTAGGTCTGGGCAATCGGGTATCCGTTGGCGTTCGGATCGGGTTTCTCGGATGTTTTTTTTTTTTTATAACATTTCTTAGGTCATATTCTAGTAAATTTACAATTACGAATCGAATTCGGATATAACACATCGGCTTCGGATCGGTTTTGTATCATATCCTAGGACCCGTAAAGTAACCATATATCATTCGGATTCAGGCTATATCAGATCGGTTCGGATATACCCGAAATAAAATCTAAAATTTTAAAAAAAAAACATAAGAAAGATATACTATTTATATATAATTAAGTATTTAAGGTATTTATTTTAATTTTAGATACTTATTGTTATATACCATATCAAAATAAATATAAAATTGAATATTTGAAATATATATTTATGTTTCATATAATTATAGTGTACAGTAGTTTGGACATTCAGATCGGTTTATTCGGATATTTTTTCAGATTTTTTGATTTTTTGAGTTTTTTGGGTTACCCGTTTAGGTTTGGTTAATAACACTTCGGGTTCAAATTTGTTTTGTATCACTTTACAAGATCCATTCAGATATTTTTTTACATTTCGGACCGGATACGGATTGAGTTTTTCGGTTTGGGTTCGGTTCGGATTACGGATTTTATGCCGAGGCCTAACAACAACATGGAGCATTTTATAAAAGAAAAGAAAAACACATAACAACAACATGGTGGTTTTATTGCAACGGAAGAGATAATCAAGATGATAGAAAGATGTCAAATGCATGTGGCCTCATCAACCACTAGTATAAATAACAATGGGGCTTCTCACGTTGTGTGTGCCATCAGACCAGATTAGATTAGCAGATGAAGGCAGTTTTGGGTCGAGACCGCTGCCTGTAACAGTCACCGTGAAAGCCTGTTTTTGGTTCACCGACTTCATAGACAGGACATTAGGCGTAACCTTGACATTGAGCTTAGACCCGTGATTTAAGACAATCTTTGATATATATTTAGAGTTGGAGGTACCGACGTTGGTGACGGTTCTGTTGAAAGTGACGGTGAAGGAGCTCTTAGTTTCCGAAAGTTTAGCTGACATTGAAGGATAGTTGAGGTTTCTTGGTAAGGTATTTCCAGTGCAAGTGACGGCTTCACCGGTAATGATTCTAAGGGTTTTCGATGTGTAGTTCAAGCCGCAGAGAAAGGTGATGTGGTCTGCTTTGTCCAGTTCGTAGACAAGTCCAGGATGTAGAGCGGCTATTGGGTCGACATGGCCAGCTCCATAAGCAAACTCAGTTGATGCAACTCCAGTTTCAGAAGCATTCATCGACCAAGCTGCAAATGTTAATTATATAAGAACAGAGTTATAAACAAAAAGGTTACTTGTGGTACAAGGTGGATCTCAATTTTGGTTACCGGTTGTCATGATGGCAGATTGGATCATGGATGGAGACCACTCAGGATGAAAAGTCTTGATGTAGGCAGCTATGCCAGCAACGTGTGGACAAGACATAGAAGTTCCAGATAGAACAGAGTACTTCACACGTCTCTGGTCTCCTATAGATGGTGAACCCATAGGTGAAAACGCAGCGAGAATCTCAACTCCTGGTGCTGTTATATCCGGCTGCATTTCAATCAACCTTCGTCTCTCAAAACTATATTTGTAAACAAAATCGAACAAAGATGAAACAGTATATGTCACCTTAAGAAGGTCAACAGCGATAGGGTTTGGACCGCGAGAAGAGAAGGAAGCAACTTTTGGAGCTTTCGGATTAAAGACTGCCTCAGTTTTTAGAACAGTGCCTTGTGGGGACCTGAGGAAAACAAACAAATACATATCTGGACAAAGAAGGAGACTCTTAAGAAAATGTAAAACTTATGAAACAGAGAAAGGATCGTTTGTTACTTTGTGGAGTTAATGTAAGAGAGAAGAGAATCAAAGTCAACTTGTGATAGAGCAGAGAGGGGACGAGGGCTAATGGAGGCGTAGTTTTTGTTGTCTAGAATTATAGTTGCAACAGCTGCTGCTGAACTAACTGGATAACCAGTCACAAATATTTTCCCCTGGAGCAGAGATCCTCTGACAAGAGGATAATTCTTTCCTTGCAGATCAAAAGAATTCACTGATCTCCCCTGTTAAGACAATAACAAGTCTTAAAAGGGACAAAGGAAGATAATATTATCATTATGAATGAGAATGTTACTTGATACTTACCACAAGTGTCGTGCCGTTTAAGAGAACAACTTTGGTGAGAAACTCACGGTTCATGGTGCTGGCTGCAACAGTCAATATCCACGGCGCTACACTCCCGACAGACTTCGGATCTGGACCACTGTTGCCGGCTGAATTCACAGTGAGAATCCCTTTGGCCATAGCGTGAAAAGCCCCGATTGCAATGGTGTCCTTTTCATACGGTTTGACTTCGTCATCCCCAAGGGATATGCTAATGACATCGACACCATCTGCTATTGCGTCATCAAACGCAGACAGTATAGATTCGAAGGTACACCCTGTCGGGGTGCAGACTTTGTAAGCAGCTATTCTTGCAGCTGGAACGCCGCCTCTCGCCGTTCCATTACCTATTCCGAAGAAGCTTGTGCCCGCAACTGCGTTTCCAGCAGCTGTAGATGCTGTGTGTGAACCGTGGCCTTCGATGTCCCTAGTGCCTTCGCCTGTGTAGTCTCTTGCTCCAATCAACTTGCTGAAACATTGTAAACACCATCAATCTCTTCTTTAGAGAGCATTAATTTGTGACATGGACGCCTATGTGGCTTTACCGGGAGAGAGATAACTCTATCTTATATAAATAGATAGATACTAATCTTATAAGAGAGACATTTTGGAGAATTACTTGTTGCAAGTGAAGTTTTTGCCGCCTGAGCAAACACCTTTCCATTTCTTTGGAGGCGGACCAAAGCCTTTGTCCGAGAAACTCTCTGATTCTGGCCAAATACCAGTGTCGATGACTCCGACAATAGTATCACTCTCTACTGCCAAGTTTCTCTTTGTATTCTTCCCTTCTTTTAATCCCATGAAGTCCCAAGACGCAGTCGTTTGGAGTTGTAACCTTTTGTTTGGAAACACAGACACAACTCCCTCCATTTCTATGCAAAACATAGAACGGTCGAAATTAATTATTATATAACCTTTATAATACCATTTCAGCATAAGTGTGTCTCGATCGAAGATCACTCACTGGCTACTTGGTCTCGTTCTGACTCGGTGAGTCGGGCAGCGAACCCATTAAAACTCCTTTTATAACTTCTCACCAAACGACCTTCCATCGAACTAGAGTATATGTGTGTGTATCACTTGTTAGAATCCTCTTAATTTTGGCTAATTGTAACTAATTTATGATTAGAGAATGATTTAATTTAATCGTACCTTTCTCCAGTGACTTCTTGAAGAATGCTTATGTGATTCGACATTGGTGTGTAATCCGATCGAGACGGAAGTGAACCCATGTATACAACATACACCTTCATCGAATATTATCAAAATATCATGTATAATAAAACGTGATTGGTAGAAACAAAATATATTTTTAACGATTATAAAAGTTAGTAGTATACCTGTTTGTCTTGACGATTATCTGGGACTGCTGAGACTAAACTGAGTAACACGACAACGACACATGAGAGGAGACAGGAAGATGCTCGTTTCACCATCTTTTTTCTTATGCAGTAAATTATATGTTACTCTAGTTTTTCAATTTCAATGGAGATTAACATAAAATGATGTATGAGTAGTAGAATTTATACTTAAACCGTGTGAAGAAACAAATCCTAATTAAATCCCGTTGATTCGGTTTCCTTACTTGTAATTATAATGAACGCATTGCCATATATTTATGATATTTTTCCCAAATGGCATCATTGTATGTTGACCAAAATTATTCTCGATGGTTAATTTAAGGAAACATATCTATTATTATATTTTGTTACATCTAGTTTGATGTTTGAACTCATTTTTGTAGATTTTTCCTGAATTTATGTTTATATTACAAGTATTTTTTTTCTCTTTCGTTTTAATTACAAAACAAAAAATAACTACTTTGAACTTAATTATAAGTTGATTTCCATCAGTACTTTCTCGAAAATCTTTTTTACTTTTTTTATATTAAATCTTTTTCTTGATTAATTTGAGGTACGAAAGAGTTTACACTTATCTCCAAACAGAAGTATAGTCCATAGGTAGATTCTCTTAGGTATAGGTATTTGGGTATCAGATTGGGTTCAGGTCGGGTACTTTGGATATCAAATATTTTGGATATGAAAAAATTAGTACTAATCGGGTAATTCTAAATCTCAGACCAGATTCGTTTCGGTATTTCTCAGATCCTGATATTTTTGGATAATATCTGAATGAATCAAAAATTGGTTCTGATTCTTATTAACTTGTTATAATCCAAATGTATCGGAAATAACCAATTGAAGTCCCTCGTAATTTTACCATGTAATCTTATAAATGTTATACTCCATCCATTTCATTGTCGTTCTAGGTTTATGCACGTAGATTAATAAAATATTTAATTTTACATATTTTCAAAATAAAACACTATTATCAATACACATAATCATATATCAACCAATAGAAAAACATGCTAACGAATATTACCTATAAATTTTGCATTGAAAACTGAAAACAACACTTATGTTGAAACAAAAAAATTTACAATAGAACGACAAGTAATTTAAAAGGGAGGGAGTATAAGTTAAAAATTTATGCGGAGATCAAATAAAATGGAAGGATTTCTTTTATAGAACAATTCTTATAATTTTATTTTTATAATCTAATATATTAAAAGTGTAGAGCCCTTTTTAGTTTTACTGTACTTTTTATGTATTGTTATATGACATTCTTTTTAGTACTTGTAGATATCTATATATATTTCATTCAGGGAAATGATCTCAAATGTTTTATAACATGTTTTTGTTTCAAACTAGTTTACAACATTTAAAGTAACCAAATTAGGTTTTATTAAAGAGGTAAAAAATAATTATATCATTTTTCATAGATTTATAAAGAAATAATAAAGTGTTTAGTAATATCGATATGGATGATTACCAACCTAAAGTTATTTGATAAAAATAAAAAAGTATTGTTATTGATATTAAATAAAGAAACAATGCAAATTGTTTTTATTGATATTCAATATAGGGATTCATGTTATAATTCATAAACAGTTACATTTTGAGTTACTATTTATTTAAAAATTAGAAAACATATTGTGGTCTTAATTCTTTAATTTCCAAAACTTAAATTGTTCAATTTAATCCATAATAAAAAAACCATCTATATATTATAAAATTATAATTTAGATCAAAAAATAAACAATAAATTTAGAATCTGTTTGGGTATTTAGAAAATTTAATTTTTCATGGTTCATTTTTTCAGTTTTCAGTTTGATTCGGGTAACAAAGTTAAAAATTGGTTAATATCTAAAATAATTTCAGATTCCATTCGGTTCTCATCTGGTTCAAGATTTTTGATTAATTCGGATTAAAAGCCATAAATTGTTATTTTTGAATTAAATAACAGATTTTTTGAATTTTTGCATAAAATTTGGATAATTAAATTTTTTTTAATATTTTCATATAAAAATATTCTGATAATTCGGTTTTTTAGATATTTTGGTTTATAAGTAATATTTTTAAATTATTTAATTATTTTAAAAATAAATATAATTGATATTATAAAAATATAAATTTAGATATTTATTTAGTTCTTGATTTGTTTCTAGTTCAGTTCCAGTTTGGTTTGGTTGTGGTTTTGGTTTTTATTATTTTTCGGTATATGTTCTCTTTGGGTAATTCATAGGATCAAACCCCGAACCGGAACGGGACCTTTTGGTTCAATTCTTCAGTTGTGGACTCATTTCTTATTGTCACAAAAAAAAAAAAAAAAAAAGGACTCATTTCTTATTTAATTGGGCTGGAAGATTAGCCCATGTGAACGAATAAAAATGGTCGGTCAAAACACTAGCCATGTCGTCAGCCACAGTTTCCAAAAGATCATCATCTTCACCAAACCTGAACACATTCATAACTTCATATGTTCCTGATCATTCCCGAAGCTAACTCCGAACCTCAATCTCTTTCATCTCCTGCTTGGCTTGGCTTGGCTCTTACAGAAAGGTTAGTTCCTTTCTTAGAACTTGTTATATTTGAATCTGCTTCTAATCCGAATAAATTACAGATCTTGCAAGGGACAAGAATCCTAGTTTGTGCCCGAAGCTTCGAGCTTTAAAGCTATGGCTGTCACCAAGATTTATATAGTGTGAGTCTTGAATCAACCAGAGCTCAATTTCCCGATCAAGATTCTGTACCGGTTATCATCACACCGGTTTGGTTTTGACTAAAAATCATGTTCCCTGCTTTCCTCTTAGGTACTATTCGTTGCATGGCCACGTTGAGACAATGGCAAGAGAGGTTCTCCGAGGAGCAAACGCAGTTCCAGACGTGGAAGCAACACTCTGGCAAATACCTGAGACATTACCTGAGAAGATACTTGAGAAAGTGCAGGCAGCTCCAAGACCAGACGATGTACCGGAGATTCAAGGGGAGCAGCTTGGTGAAGCTGATGGGTTCATGTTCGGTTTCCCTTCAAGGTTTGGAGTGATGGCATCACAGGTCATGACGTTCTTTGACAACACAAGTGATCTCTGGACTTCGCAGGCACTCGCTGGGAAACCCGCAGGGATCTTCTGGAGTACAGGGTTCCACGGTGGAGGCCAAGAACTCACTGCGTAAGTGGTACATAAGCAATGTTTGAAGAACATAGTAAGTAGCAAAGTGATTGGTTTTGTTGTCTGTAGGTTGACGGCAGTGACGAAACTTGCTCATCACGGGATGATATTTGTACCGTTAGGGTATACGTTTGGTAAAGGGATGTATGAGATGGGAGAGGTGAAAGGTGGTTCGCCTTATGGCTCAGGGACTTATGCAGCTGATGGGTCACGCGAGCCGACTGAGCTGGAGATTCAGCAGGCAAATTACCATGGTAAGTACTTTGCAGGAATAGCCAAGAAACTCAAGAAGCGGTCTCCTGTCTAGAACGGAATCTACTCTTGTGTTTTCCTGTACTAATCTCAATCTGTAAATGCAAAGGAGAAGATTGTGAAATAAGATGGACATATACACTTATACAGTACAGAGAAAACATGTGTGTGTAACCTAATGATCAAGCTTATAGTTGTCAACTGAGAAACTATTGATCATGTAAAGCATTACCACTTGATATCAATATACACAATACCTATCTATGTTGTGATCGTTACTCGATCTCACCTGGAACTTGTATCATCACTTGATATCATTTCTGCTTCGTTTCATAATCTTCCTCTTCTATTAGCATATTCACCACAAAGGTCCACTTTTATGATCAGTCCCAACCCATCAGTTTGATTAAGATGATTTGCAACTTAAGAGAAAGATAAACGATAAACTAATGAATTTGTGAGATAAAAACAGAGAAAGGAATCAATAGACTAACCAACAGAAAGAGTGGTACTACTTCTCTCATTCTTTGGAGTTAATGCTCCGTATACTCAGTGATCATCTGAATACCAAAGAAAACACAAAACGTACATCTCTTACACCATAATCACTAGTGTGGCGTAAAGAGAATCAAGCTACAGAATGTGAAAGTGATTTTCAGATATTTCACTTCAAACAAAATGGAACCTCAAGTATATACTCTTACATGCAAACCAAAGCAACAAGGGTTTTTTTCACCAACAAAGAATCAACAGAGAACTCCAAACACGAGTTTTTTTCAATTAAACGCAAGTGCAAAAATACTCGTCAACAGCCTTACGGGTTTTGGGCCGTATCAGAGGCTAGTTTGAACATCATGCTGGTGTGCGTTTCAACTTTCAACTAACCTTGAGTGCTTGCCTAAAAACAAGGGTGCTCGTTGATTATTATTTATTTTTTATTAATTGGGAAGAAAAAACACTCCCCAACCAATTTTGTATATATATAAGAAGACAAATGTTTTAAAGTGTATATTTGGTTTGTTGGTATTTTAATGTTTTTTCTGTGTAACATACTTCCTCCGTTTCAAAATATTGTATATTTTAGAATTTTCATACTTATTAAAAAAACACGTAAAATTTTAATAATAAAAACATTATTTTCTGTATTTAGTTATTTCCTATGATTTTTAACCAATAAAAATTCAGTAAACATAATTAATGTTTTTGAAATTTACAATTTGCTATTATTATTTACATTGAAAATATGAAATCTGAATCTTTTTGAAATAATTTTTTTTTTCTAAAACATGAATTATTTTGAAACGGAAGAAGCAGTGTTTATTATTGTAATTTTATTTAACATAAGTTTTTGAGATACTTTATTTTCAACCGTTTTCCGTAATCATAAATGTTTTGCACGGCTCTGTAAACACGCAAACAAAATGTGAGAGCATGGCTATATCTATACGAATCATACCTTTTATTTTCCCTGACGAATAAAATGTTAACATCATACTTTTATTAAAACATCTTACTTTCCCTAGTTTGTAGATCACTTGGGATGCCAATCCTTTTCATAATCACGTGAGAAACCATTTACGGATTTTCCAGTGTCGTAGGATCTTATTAACCTTAAATACGTATGACCTGTCTTTGTGTAGAAGAGCCAGAGAGCGAGAGAGAGAGAAAGCGTTACATTTGATCATGAGCGTCTTTGAACGCCAAGCTCTTTAAGTACATAGTCGAGTGCTTCAATTAGGGAAAAAAGGAAAAAAAAATGGAACAAATGGTGTATATAGTCTCTGTTGTTTTCACTTTTCTTGCTATTCTTATCATCCCTGTTATCTTCATAACTCGGCGTCTTAGTGTTCATCTCTCCTTCAAAAACATCCTGAGATTCATTAAACTCGCAGCTTCTCAACTCGATGATGAGGAAGAGAATAACGAGAAAAGGTACGTCTGCGTTAATTTGTTAATTATAGTTTTTACGTGTTAAGAGCTCCTTAATTAATTATAGTTTATTTTGGTAAATTTAACAGTCTACTTGAGTCTAATCTGAAATATTTAGCTATGGATTTCAGAGTAGCAAAGTATGTATGTTCTCGGCCAACCTAGTTTTTTTTTATAACCCGGGATATCCTGCGGGCCGTAATCCAACCGACTAATCCTCGAGAGTCTGACTATCGGCGCCAGTCAAACCCGGTTGCTCGCAAGGGAAATTAGATATCCTTGTCGTCTGGCCACACTTAGGGTAATTTGAGGGCAACGGATTTAAATCCGCAATCCTTAGAGTCATTGTGGACCATACAGAACCCATTGTGGATTTAAGAAAACAATCTAATTTATCCAATGTACTTAGAGTTTTCGTCTTATTGTAGTGTGTGAGTCCATACAGAACCCATATACGCAGTTATTTCTGTCTTTAAAATCAATGACGAGTGACGACACATCTTCCTCTAACATACTTCCTCACATTTCAAGTTGTATGTTTTAATATTCCACACATTTTTTTAAAAATGCCATATCTAACATCTCTATTAGTTAAATTCATCAAATGCAATTGAAGTTTCCATTTGACTGATCTGAATTGATATAAATGAAAAACATGAAATAACATAGATTTTTTTCTTTCTGAAACACAACATAGGAAATTAAAATAATTAAATAATCTATTTAAAACAAAACAAAAACCTAAAACATGCCATTTGAAAGGACTCAACATGGGTCTCAGACTCTCATGTTCCATTGTTTGTTATATGAAACCCTAAAACTTTGTTTGTTCTTAATAATATTTTTGTAGTGGTACAATATTGGGAGAGGAAGAGAAACGAGGGAGACTGCCAAAGCATGTGGCGATTATATTGGACGGAAACAGACGTTGGGCGGAGAAACGAGGACTGGGAACATCGGAAGGTCACCAGGCCGGAGCGAGGAGGCTTATCGAGAATGCTAAAGACTGTTTCGCTATGGGGATAAATACTGTCTCACTCTTTGCTTTCTCCACCGAAAATTGGGCAAGACCCGAGGTACGTGATGAAAGAATAACTTATAGAAAATGTCGCAGAAACTTCTCTTACATATATTGTTTTGACTCAGTTTTTTTCTTTTCTTTGATCAGGATGAAGTTAACGGCCTGATGGCTTTGTTTGAGAAACATTTGAGGTCTGAGATGGCTTTCTTCCGAAGGTACCCAACATCTTGTTTTGATCTTTTTTTTTAAAAGCAATTTGTAGAAATTGTTTTTTTTTTTTTGAATTCTGGGTCATCAAAAAAAAATAAAAAAATTTTAGAAGTTTACCAATGAACTATTGGTATAGTGGTAAATGAGTCTATAGTAGGCACTCCCGCAGTTCAATTATCATTGGGAAAGACTATTTATATTGTTTGGTTTTTCTATAAAGAGGTGAAACCACCACCCAATTTGTAGAAATTTTGGTTTTAGTTTTTAGTTTTTTATTATGTAATTAAACTCAAAATTAAAATATTTTCTTAAGAAATACTATAAAAGGTAAGAATGAAACTATTTTTTTAATAATAAAATACTTTTTTCAACAATAATAATGAGACTATGAAAATTTTACTTCTGAAAATCTTAACAAAAACGGTGTTCATTTTCTTAGACGAGCTCCAAGGGTTGCTTATACTAAGAGCATGTTTAATAAGGGTTTCTTAGTGAGGGTCTTTTAGCGAGATTTAAAAAACGATCTCTTAGTTTTTAATTAAAAAAGTTAAGAGACATGCTCTAAGTATCTAAAACTAAAAAATTAATAAAATATCAGAAAAGGTGCAAGAAAAGAGGAGTTGTATTGGTACCGAGATCTTTTCTCATTAGTATTAAAACCTTTTTTTACTATATGTCTTTTTCTATTGGTCCATTTATTATCCTATATAAAAATATTAAATTTTTTTACTTTAAGATATCAAATGCAATATCTAACCGTTGTGTTTGCCCTTATATATTCAGTGATAAAATCAAGATCTCGGTGATTGGAAACCGTACAAAAATCTCCCAGTCGCTTCTAGGTTTGATAACAGAAGCAGAGGAAGCTACAAAGAGCTACGAAGAGAAGCATCTCATTATAGCAATAGACTATAGTGGAAGATTTGATATCTTACAAGCGTGCAAAAGTCTTGCGGAAAAGGCAAAAAACGGGGTGATCCAAATAGAGGACATTGACGAGGATGTAATGGAGAAAGAGTTGATGACAAACTGTAGTGAGTTCCCAAACCCTGACCTATTGATTAGAACTAGCGGAGAGCAAAGGATCAGTAACTTCTTCTTATGGCAATCTGCTTACACTGAGCTCTACTTTCCTAACGTTCTATGGCCTGACTTCGGCGAGGCTGAGTATCTTGAGGCCTTGACTTGGTATCAACAAAGGCAGAGGCGATTCGGTCTGCGAGTTTAGAATTTGAGGACAAATAAATTGTTTCAAGTATAGTTGTGGTCCGATTGTTTCAAACATATATACTTTGCCTTTGTTTTGTTTTTTTTACGTTTACTAATTATAAGTTGCTTTTTTACACTTATAAATTATTTACAAATTATGTGGAACATTAAATTGACAACTCTAGAACTACCTCATGATGGAGTATAGTTTGAATGGTAGATAGCACAGTTATTAAGAAGCTGACAACTTCATTGATTAGCATTACTTAATTCAAAGAGACAACTGATAATTTTACTTGCTCTGTTTCACCTAAGCGGAGAAAAGAACACAGTCTATCAATGCTTTAGTATTGTTTAGTTGAATAGTAAATTAAATCACTTTTCGAAAAGGTTTAGGAAAATGTGAGAGAAACAACCAGAGCCAGTCATTAGAACTTAATCTATAGATGATTTCACATATTATATAGTCTAGATATAACTAGCATTTAATTTGCTAACACTTAGGAGGTGTTATTGGTTAGTAGATTTAAAGTTAATTCATTTGGTTTTATAATATAGTGTTATTCAATGATTGATTTTAAATCTCTTATCAAAATCTAATGTTATTAGTTCTTGTATTTACAATCTTTTCACTATAAAAATTTAAAATCAATTGTTATTCAATCTAAAATTTAACTCCAATATTTAAAAATCTTGTGTTATTCATGTTTGATAAAAGATTTCAATTCCTTTTGATTTGAAATACTTTTGATGGATTTAGATACAATTTTATGTGTAAAATATATGAATCAAAATCTAACATATCACCTCATGGTTTTATATACAATTTCAATTAAAACCAAGACTCCGAAAAACATGACGAGATGAAAAACACTCATCCAATGGCAATACTTCTCACTTTAACAAATCAAATTCTTTGTATCCAGAAAATATATGAACCGTTTTCTATAAAATCAGTGTCTCCCATTTTGTTTATAAAATTAACATTTGGCCTTTTCATCTGTATCAGTCATTTGATAATACCTAGAAAATAGATTTCATCCTTTGATCAAACTCAGATTTTCTTTGCATTACAATGATCAAATTGAGATTTTTTTTTTGTATCGATACTTCAGATATGCTACTATTTTTTTCACTGCTCATAATAATAAATATAAAATACTGTTTTCATTGTGTATTAATGGTGATATTATGATAATATTGTTTTCTTGAACACATACAAAGGGGATTAACTATTAGTTTATAAATACATTGAAGATTTTAAAATATCTAATAAATCATATATCTTAGATTGTAAAATGAATTAAATTTTTTAAAATCTACTCTATTTTAAATCTACTAGAGTTGATTTCAACTTATATAACCAATAACACCACCTTAATCTTCACACAAAAACCAGAAATAACCAAAAACTTAAACACACTTACTCTTCACACACACTACGATGTTGTCTCTGCTCTGTTGCGTTCTGTCTCTCCTCTCTTTTCTTGTACATTCTTGTCTCCGACCATGGACTCAAGCTAAAAAATCTATGAAAGATGAAAAGGAGATGTAAACTATTGCTTTCCGATTAAACTTGACGAGATTGCCCGCTAATATCTTCATATAACCTAGCTGTGTTCTTATTCTTTTTTTTTTGTAGTGACGAGGTAACTTATGTGGTCGGAGAGGAGGAAACACCTACAGGGCTTTTGAGAGAGCTAATGCCGAGACATGTAGCAGTGATAATGGATGGAAACCGGAGATGGGCCGAACGGGCCGGGTTGCTGACGTCACAAGGGCATGAAGCCGGAGCCGAACGGCTTATAGAGTTCGCTGAGGTCTGCTTCAAACTAGGGATAGAAACAGTCTCAGCTTTTGCTTTCTCCACTGAGAATTGGGGAAGACACAAGGTGAGACGATTTCATTCTTACAGATTGTTTTGGTTTGTCCTAAAGGCTTAAAGTACTTCAACTTCATTCTCTCTTAACAACTTAACCGCTCAGATCGAAGTTAACTGCTTGATGTCTTTGTTCCAACAATACCTCAAGTCAAAGACCCAATTTTTCCAAAGGTATGTATATAATGAGTGAGCATACTCAATGTTTGATTATGAAAATGACTTAAATCTCGGTGTATTAATAAAGAAAAAAAGAAATATCGGATTTTTTTTTTTAAAGTATAAATATGTGTCTGAATTGTAATTTATTTATTCAAACAATCAATAAGTAAACTATAAAACGGATATTTGCATCAATAGAGTTTTTTTTTTTTAATCAAAGAGTTTTTCTTTATTAATTTTCTTGCTTTCTTGGAAGTTTAGTTTGCGGAAATTCTCAAAAGTAAAGCTTTTCATCAGTTCATTTTCTTACCAAGAATCTTGATTGTTATAGCGAGCAAATACGAGTTTCTGTTATTGGGAATCTTGAAAAGATCCCTGAATCTCTCAGCGCAACAATCAAAGAGACAGAGGAAGCTACAAAGAACTACAAGAAGAAGCATCTCATCTTAGCCGTAGATTACAGCGGGAGATTTGACATCTTGCATGCTTGCAAGAGCATTGTGAAGAAATCACAACAAGGTTTGATCCGAGAGGAAGACGTGGACGAGACGTTGTTCGAGAGAGAGCTTCTGACAAAGTGTACTAAGTTCCCAAGTCCAGATCTCTTGATTAGGACAAGTGGGGAACAGAGGATTAGTAACTTCTTATTGTGGCAGCTCGCTTATACCGAGCTCTTCTTCTCACCGGTCCTTTGGCCTGATTTTGACAAGGATAGAGTTCTAGAAGCCTTGATTTCGTATCAACGCAGAGAAAGAAGATTTGGCTGCCGGGTTTGATCACATCTGATCCTATGTTTTTTTTTGAAACTCTGTTCTGTTTCTCTTTGTGTCCCTCTGTTCTCTTTCTCTTTGTGTACTCTGTTTTATGTTATGATGCTTGGAAATTGGAATGAAAGACAATATTATTTTGAGTTGCGTTTGATTCTTTTCTGATTCTGGTTGTCTGCATCAGTTGTTGTTGAGATGATATCTTGTGGCCCAAGAAACCAGTCTCTGTTGGTTCGCAAAGCCTATTGAAGCTGGAAAAGGTTGAACTTTAGGTTAGATATATAGAATGAAATTAATTTCAATCCGTGATATGTTTCTTGTTCGTATGCACGTATCAGTTGTTAGTAACATCGATCTCTTGCAGCACAAGAAACTGGCATATCTCAAAAAGCCTAGTTCTTCAGGTATAAAATGTCCATTTATTATACTTCCTCCGCTTTTTAATATAAGTTGTTTTAGATAAGTTTTTTTGTTCTAAATTATATGATGTTTTCTGTTTGGGCAATTTTCTTAAATATCACTTTTTAAGTTTTTGTCACAAAAATAGCACTCAAAAAATAAAATGACCAAAATAGACTTTTTTTTTTTGAAATTTTGATTTTTTTTTTATTTTTTTTTTGAAATTTGAAACCCTAACCCCAAACCCACCCTTTAACTCTAAACCCTAAAGTGCAAATTAGTTAACCCTAGAGGTATAAATGCATATAAATGAATTTTTTAGCTTCTAAAAAAAACATTTTGATCATTTTCTTCCTTAAAAACTATTTTTGTGACAAACAAACTAAAATGGGCTATCTAAGGGAATTTCTCTTTCTGTTTTCTATGCAATATTTATTAATAATTAATATTATATGATCAATGGTAATATACAGTTTTTCTTATTATTTTTTTATATTTTTAAACAAAAACATCATTAATTATTTATCTAACCACGACTCAAACGACTTATATTAAAAAACGGAGAGAGTACATCATATACAGTTTTTTATTACACCAAGCTGTTCGTTACAAAAGAAGCTCAAGATTTTCGACCACCAAAGCGTCGCTGTCTCTGCTGAAACGACATTAAGGCTTCGATTAAACCGCTCCTCCCAAAGTCAGGCCAGAGTTCTTGAGCAAAGAAGAGCTCTGTATAAGCCAATTGCCACAACAAGAAGTTACTCACTCTTAGCTCGCCACTCGTTCTTATCAGCAAATCCGGGTAAGGAAACTCAGTACAGTTAGTCTCAAGTTCTTGCTCGATGAGTCTCTCGTCTATCTCCTCAACTTCGATCTCACCATCTTTCACCCTCTGCGCAATGCCTCTACAGGCTTGTAGAACATCATATTTCCCGCTGTAACCAACGGCTACGATTAGCTGAAGCCTCGTGTTGTTCTTTGTAACTTGCTCAACTTCGTTTATTACTTTTAGAAGAGATTTTGGAAGCTTCGATGAATCTCCAATGATCGATATCCGAACATTGTTCCTACGCTCAAGAATATTAGCTTTGTGAAAAGTAACAAAAGAGAAAAGAAAAAATCTTGATGGATTCATGTTACAATATTATAGGTTCTATTAAATCTCGGTGAATTTAAACTAGGGCAATTCTCTTAAATAGTCATTTTTAAGTTTTTGTCACAAAAATAGCTTCACTAATGAAAACTTCACTAAGAGAAACAAAATCAGGTTTCTTAGGGATATAAATACGAATTTTAAAGTTGTAATAAACTAACACTAACACTGGTAATTGATTCATCAATCAAGTTTTTTAACAAACTGCCCCGGACCCAGAGCACCGATCATAACCCCTCACATGTAATTTTTAAGCTTTCTCTATGTAGGTTGTTGGTATGTTTGGCGTTTTTTGAACCCAAGACCTCACCCTTTAACAAAACCCTAAATCCACGGAGCGGATTGTTACTCTTTAGCTTCCTAGTTCTTTTGGTTAATTTCTTGGAGTTCGGTTCACAGATTTTCTCAACAGATACTTACTTGGCTAAGGTCTGAAGCTCTGATTTGAGCGTTCTCTCGAACAAATTCAACAAGAAATCAATCTCGATCTGCAGAGAAGATATTATAAACCATATTGAGTTGTGATTTGAGATTCGTGTAGCAGCAAATAAAAGGAACATAGTGCAGCTTCAAAACTAGCTAAGTCTTTAACCTTTGGTCTAATCCAGTTATCAGTAGAGAAGGCGAAGACAGTGAGGACTTGAATCCCCCATTTGCCGCAAAGCTCAACGATCTCTCTCAAAGCTTCAACGCCGGCTCTGTGACCGTCCCAAGGTTGAAGACCTTTATTCTTCGCCCATCTACCGTTCCCGTCCATTATAACCGCCACGTGCTTCGGCATGAGCTCCGGCTGGAGTCCCTCCGGCAGAGTTTCTTCCTCCGCCGCGGTAAACGGCGCCATCTCCGAGTTGACAGATCTGACTCCGAGTCCGGTTCCTTTACGATGCGAGAAAGAGAGGAAGCAGTCTCTACCTAACCTCCATCTCCGCTCTAGAGCTCCGGTGTGAAATCGCCGGGAATGGAAGGATGTAGAAGGACCAACGCGGAGGGATAACATTTTTTTATTGAAATGATTAGTCAAGGGTTGTTGTGGTTGTGTAAGGAGAAGGCATTGAAGTATAAGAGTGGAAGAGAAGGAACAGCAAGCATCCATAGATGGTTCTGGTGAGGGAATGAATACGACGTCTTGTTTTGTCCTGTGTTTTGAAATCGAGCACCACAAACAAATATTTATCTACGCCTGGGTGTTCGGGGGAGCCGTCGGATTCGGTTCGGTTGATTTGGATTTTCGGATTTTCGGTATTATGCTCATAAGTCCTATTCGGGTTTTACTAGTTATCGGATCGGGCTCGGTTCGGTTCCTTCCGGGTTCAGTTCGGATCGGATTGTAACCATTGTCTGAAATCGTCCAAAAATATATTTTTAAAATCTGAAAAATGACAAAAAAACTCAAAATATATAAATTATTCACAAAACTAATTAAAAATTAGCTAAACTATCTAAACTAACTGAAAAATATTCAAAATAACAAATAAAATAAACTACAAAATATTTAGAATACTATAAAATATCTAAAAAACCTTAACATATATAAAAATAGTAACATATTTGACTAATTTCGGATACCTTCGGATCCTAGTTTGGATTTTGGTTTGGTTCGGGTTATATCGGAACTCCAAAGTATTAAGCTATAAGTCCCGTTCGGGTATTTTTATATTACGGTTTGGATCCGGTTTCAGATTTTTCGGTTTGGGTTTAGGTAGGTATTTCGGGTTGGGGTAGAAACGCCCAGGTCTATATTTATCTACTAAAAGAGATTGGACCCTCCGGTCTTTTTTTTTTTTTGTGGTTGATTGGCTCCTCCTGATTTTTTAATTTTTATTAATTTTAAATTTAAAAATGCATTAAAATTCTTATCAGAAGTCAAGAAAAGACAAAAAAAAAAAATCATATGTGAAAAAGAAAATCATAAAGTTAGTGCAAAATGCAAATTGCAATAAAGTTTGGTTGATGAGGTTGGGTCAGAGGCCCATCGTCAAAATTAGAATTAAAGGGCCCATAGCTAAAATTGCACGTGAGTTTCTTTTGCTTCCGGCCTGTGATTCGCCACGTCTTAACTTCTCCCGCCACTATACGTTCTGACAATACCAACAGCACCCTTTACAGTAAGAACATGATTTCCCAAAAGCAAGGGGTATAACGGTAAATTAAAAGGGGGTGAGAGAAGTGTTTTTTCAGCGTAAAATTAATTTTAACCGTTCGCCGACTTAACCGAGTTTTAGTTTACGCCGGCAACGTCGTCATCGAACCCCAAAAAGAAACAAAACAGTTTGATTCGTATATTCTCTTCCTTTTGTCGGGTGCTGAGTTTTTCTATATTACCGAGAATGGGTTTAACAAGGAACAGAAGAAAAACGGAACCAGAAATCGTTATCGCTAGAGATACAGATTCCGAGTCAAGTGCGTCTGAAGAAGAAGAAGAAGAAGATTACCCTTTGTCGGAGTCTGAGAAAGAAGATGAAGCGGTCAAAATTGAATTGGAGAAGAGTAAAGCAAAAGGGAAAGCACCCATTACCGTTAAGCTCAAGAAAGTTTGCAAAGTAACGCTCTTTCTAGAAACCCTAACTTTTTTTTATCAGCCACTTCCATTTTTCTTTGTATTTTGTTGAGTTCTTATGGTTGCAATTCTAGATTTGTAGGCTTTACGGAAGTAAAGTTAATGACTTTGGACTTTGATTATTCACTTGGATGCACTTTGGTGTTTGGTCTTGTTTATTTCCTGTTTGATTTGTTTGTAGGTCTGTAAACAGCCTGGTCATGAAGCTGGATTTAAAGGAGCAACGTACATCGATTGTCCTATGAAACCTTGCTTCTTATGCAAAATGCCTGGTAATAAAAAGAAAAATCCACAGTTTCTTATCTATTACTTGCTCAAGTTCATATGGTAGTGAAGAATTTACTAATGATTTTTCACTCTTTTACTAAACCTTCAGGCCACACCACAATGTCATGTCCACATAGAGTGGTTACTGACCATGGGATACTCCCAACTTCTCATAGGAATACAAAGAACCCTATAGACTTTGTGTTCAAGCGTCAACTCCAACCCAGGATTCCACCGGTGAAGACTCCTTGTTCTGATCCCTGATGAGATTTATTGAGTGGATTAATTCGAATTCTTACTTTTTTTTTTCTTTTTTTTTGTTTGGTACAGATTAAACTACCGTATGTGATTCCGGATCAAGTGCATTGTGCAGTTATTCGGTACCATAGTAGACGTGTTACATGTCTGGAGTTCCATCCAACAAGAAACAACATTCTTCTGTCTGGTGATAAGGTTCTTAAAAATTGAACAACATACCTATATTATGAGCTTTCTGCATCTGTTTTCTCATTTTTTTGGGTTTCTGTTGGTTGGTTGGTTCACACTCTGAAAGAAAGGGCAAATTGGAGTCTGGGATTTTGCTAAAGTGTATGAGAAGAGTGTGTATGGAAACATACACTCTGTACAAGTTAATAATATGCGGTAAATCCATATCCATATCCCTTAAATCTCATTGAATCTCTTGTGATTTTAATTCTGTATTCAGGTTTCTATGTTCCCTTATTTCAGGTTTAGTCCCACAAATGATGACATGGTTTATTCTGCATCCTCTGATGGAAAAATTGGTTATACTGACCTGGAAACTGGAACTTCATCAACTTTGCTAAATCTCAACCCCAATGGATGGCAGGTCCAACACCGTCTCCTCCTCTCTTTGATTTTTTTCTTATCTTGCACCGTTCTGCTGATATGAAACATCATCGGTTTATAGGGCCCAACTACTTGGAACATGCTGTACGGTTTGGATATAAACTCGGATAAAGGTTTGGTGCTAGCTGCTGATAATTTCGGATTGCTTCACATGTAAGTGGTTGCTTCACATTTGTTTGTAGTGCTAGCTGCTTAGTCTCTGTGATTTTTTTTTTTCAAAAAGGATCGACCATCGGTCCAATAGCGTAACGGGCGAGCCCATTTTGATACACAAGAAAGGTAGCAAAGTTGTTGGTCTTGACTGCAACCCGGTTCACCCTGATCTTCTTCTTAGCTGTGGAAACGATCATTTTGTAAGTCTTATCTGTAAGTATCTATTTGAGTTCTGTCCGAACTTGTTCACTAATAGATTTGTTTGGTTATGGTTTTCAGGCAAGAATCTGGGATATGCGTAAACTACAACCTGGAGAATCTCTTAATGATCTTGCGCACAAACGAGTAGTCAACTCTGCTTATTTCTCTCCATCATCAGGAACAAAGATTCTCACAACCTCTCAGGACAACCGTATTCGAGTATGGGACTCTATCTTTGGGAACTTGGATTTGCCAAGCCGAGAGATTGTTCATAGCCATGATTTCAACAGGCATTTGACACCGTTCAAAGCTGAATGGGATCCTAAGGTTTGATTATACTTCTACTTCTCTCTCTCTCTCTATATATATATATATGTTTCCTCTTTATATTAGTTACCGTCATTTTATTAATCTTCAGGATGCCTCGGAGTCACTTATTGTGGTTGGTCGTTACATCAGTGAAAACTACAACGGAGCTGCTCTTCACCCAATAGATTTCATTGATTCAAGCAATGGACAGTTGGTTGCAGAGGTCATGGATCCAAACATAACGACTATTACTCCAGTCAACAAGTTGCATCCGCGTGATGATGTTTTAGCTTCTGGAAGTTCAAGGTTACTTCTATAACCATTAGTGCAGACTATTTTGATTGAGTGGTAGTTTTAATATCTTGTTTTGTAGGTCGCTTTTCATTTGGCGGCCACAGGAGAAAACAGAGGTTGTTGAGGAGAAGAAGGAGAAGAAAATTGTTATATGTTATGGTGACAGCAATAAGAAAGGAAAAAAGCAAAAGCGTGGTAGTGATGATGAAGATGATGACGACGATATGTTTAGCTCTAAAGGCAAAAACATTAAGTCTCAAGGCAAAACAAGCAAATCTACTCGCAAGAAAAAAACTTAAGATGAAGAAGAAACAAGGTGTTCTATATGTATTAACTCACTTTTACCCTTTTAACTTTTTTTTTTTGTAGGTTTTCTTTGTACTTGCTCTGTTTTAGTAGTATGCCCCTGTTTTGTCTTCTCTTGAATATATGTTTGGTATTGGTATATCTAGATTGCAGCAAGAATGAGAACAGATCGATCTTGAAATCTTCTCTTCTATTTTTGCTCTGCCATGTTTTCTTTTCCTTGTTGGAGTATAAACAGGGAATGAAAAGTCTTACTCTTATGTCTTCTTGACAGCCAAAGCTAAACTCTATTGTTTATGTACTAAAATTAAAAGAACAAATTTATATGTAACATGTAGTATATAAACAAACGGACTCCAGCCAATCATCTTGTTGTTTGAAGTATGGTCTTCCACCACTTCCATCTTTTGAAGTGTGAATAACTTTCACATTTCTACAAACTCCAGCCATTTATGGTTTTTGGTCGAGTGATTTAGCTCAGAAGGATTACTGGTAATATATATGTTTCCCCGAAAAAACAAGACTTAGGGAAGATTATCATCAAATACACACCATGATTTACAAAGCAGTAACCCACAAAGCACTTGTCTTACAAAGGAATGAGTTTTTCTTCTCTCATCACATCAATCCAACACAAAATAGAATCTAGAGTAGTTCTATATTTCCTCTTAAACCCAAACCTATCTACTTTATCTCTCCTTCCAAGAAGCTTAACATGACATCTAAACAGAACATCCATGAAAACCCAATTGGCCAAATCCTCAAGCTTTGTCCGAACGAGCTTCTTCTTCACCAGAATCTCATCCCAGACATGCTTTCTCCCAGCTATCTCTCTCACAAACCAGAAACCCTAATCAAACATTGTTCTTTCGTTGACTTGCACCCCAAGTTTCCTCCCTGTTTCCGGCCAAGTCTCTTTCCAAGTGATCTTTACACCATTTACGGCGTTAAAGGCTTCGCCTTTCTCTTATACACTCCCACTAGTCGCAGCGAATACATGCTGTTCTGCGACTAGATTCGAATCAGACCCATCAATGTAGCACTCTTCCCAGCATTCTACATTTGTTATTAGAAAAAAAGAATATCACAATATCAGACAAAACACATNAGCCCCGTGACGCCGAAGATCAACGCCACGTTCTCGTCATCGTTTTTCTCTGTGATTCTTCTCATCAAGCTGCCATTTTCAGACCCCATTGTGTTTACTAGAAGGTTTTGGAATTTGAATAAGATGAACCTTAGCTCGATGAATGTTATATGATTTATATCACTAGAGATTTACAACTACTTAAAAGAGAAGAAGCTGTGGGATTGACGATTCAACTTAGAGTTTCAAGACTCGATGGCTACCTGTCTGTTTAAAAGGCTGTTTACAATATTCAAGCAAGTTGTTGCGAACTCAGCTATGATTTAGGATTACAAAGCACAATATTGAATACTATAAAAAATTTACGAGTCAACAGTATACATAGTTTCATGTTACATTGTTTTTTTTTTTGAGAATTCCAATGTGATCCCAAGTTGATACAACTATTTAAATTTACACTTAAAATTAACTACTTTCATAATACTTTATATTTATGATTAAAAAGAGTAAGTTAACTTTTTTAATCATTTTTAATGTTTTAAAATAATTTATAATACAGTTATAGATTTTTATAAACACAACTCCACCCCTAAATACTAAAAGTATAAATATAATCATTAAATATTAAATCTAAATATTATAGTATTTTGATTAAGTGTATTTTGTTAAAAAAATAGTAGGTAACTTGAGAAACTTTAAGCAATTTTTCTAAATACTAAACTTTAAATAATAATTAGTAGGCCTTAAGAAACATTTCTCTGGTTTTTGGAGAAACTTACAAAAATACTTGGTTAAAACCCCCCCCATTCATTTTTTTTGTCGACAGAACAAGTACCATTGCTTGCAATGCAAGCTAGTGTTTATAAATTGAGTTTTTTGCAAAAGTGACTTAAAATTTAAAATCAATTACAAAACCAACCTTTGATTTTTCTGAAACTTCCACTTTTCCTTTTCATCCTAGAAGTTCAGATAATTCACGAAAATGCAATTTTTTTTTTCAAAAATGATTGTATTACCATATCATCCTCATCTTCATCAAGTATTTACAATATTGCTATTGGCTTCAATACACCAAACACCATGAACAACCAATTTGAAGCTTTTAATGCTTCTAAAATCAACATTTATATCTTTATATTCTTATTTCTTACACACACAAACTATTTCCCTTTCACTTTCTCTCTTATTCCTTCCTAAAATCCCAACTTTTAGATTTATAAATTTATAAACTTATTAATGTTACTAAAGTTCATGATTCTTTGTGAAGAACGAGTATGTAACTTTCACTAAGAAATGATATGTACTTGGAGAAGTTAAACATGAATCTCACCAAATTTAAGAAGAATTTTTAATTTTTTTAGATCTGGTTCGTGGAGAAGACTAAACTGGAAGTCTTCTGGTCAATGCATAAGTTAGTTTTGCAATTGATTTATGTTTGTTTTTTTAGAGAAGACTTTCTAGAAGTCTTCCAACTTCTCTTTGTTAACAAAAAAAAAAAGTGAGAAGACTTCTATGTAAGTCTTCTATGAAGTCTTCTAGCAGAAGACTTCCATGTAAGTCTTCTAGCTTTATTTTTTTTGTGATTTTGGTCAAACATTTGGTTATGACAGAAGATATTTAAGTTTTAGTTTTTAATTACAAAAGTAACCTAAGTAGACTTTCACCAACAGTGAGAAGACTTCCATCAATACTTTAGACTTCCATCAATACTTTAGAAGACTTCTTGGAAGTCTTCCACAAAAAGTTAAATTTCTGACACAATTTGGTCAATTGCAAAACCAACCTATTTTCAAGAAAACTTACATGTAAGTCTTCTCATTTTTTTCGAGAAGACTTACATGGAAGTCTTCCTTTCTAACTTATAATTGCAAAAATGACCTTTTCGTAGAAGTCTTCTCAGGGAAGACTTACATGAAAGTCTTCTAGGTTAATGTTTAATAAACTTTTATTTTCTCAAAAATTAAAGAAAATTTTTAATATTTTTTTGTTAATTCATGTATATTAATCAATATTGGAACTCTTGAATTAAACTTATAATTTAATTGGTGATAATTATTAGCTTACCAATATTCATATTTATTAATGTTTCTAGCTAATGAGAGTAGACTTCCATGAAATTTTTCTAGTACATTATATGCGAGAAGACTTCCAAAAAGTTTTCTAGTACATTATATGCTAGTTCGATTTCCAGAAAATTATAGAAGACTTTTAATTTTTTTTTGAGAATTCTTCCGAATTTTTTTCAGAAAACTTTAAGTGAAAGATTATCTTTTGTGAATTTGATTAAATTTTCTTAAAATTCTTTTTCTTTTAATTTTAATAATTTTAACTAAGTTTTTGTGTTGTTGTGTTATGTTATAAGTGTTAGACTAATTTTAGTTAATTTAAATTTGATACCAATAATTTTAATAATATTAAATACTTTTTGGCAAGATAATGTTGTAGACATGAATATATATTTACCAAAAAAAATCATTGACATCTCTTCAAATTTATAAAACAATCCACAAATAAAAGATTACACATACAAATTACAAAATTATTACACATAAAATTATAGATCATTCATTCACAAAGATAAGATTATACAACATTTGGCATGAGAGAAGACTTTGTCAGAACACTGTCAGGAAGTCTTCTTGTACATTATGTTAGAAGACTTCCTGACAGTCTTCTGACAAAGTCTTCTAACATATAATGCATTGAAAGACTTTTTAGAAGTCTTCCCACTGAGAATTGAGTCTTCTCAAAAGTCTTCTAAAGTCTGACTTAGGTCTGAAAAACTTGCACATCCAAAAATATTCAAATAGCCTCAAAACAAAAAAGAATAGTAGAATATGAGATATATCTACCTTTATAGAAGACACAAAAATGCATATCTATCATTTATATATATGCCTTTAAAGGAGTAGAAGATGAGAACCAAAAAATCTGCAAAATATGATAAATTAGTGAGAAGACATGAGATAAAAGTAAAAAAATTTATATAAAATTTGTTGTTTTTCAAGTTCAAAAAGATTAGAAAGAGGTTAGAGAGTTTTAGTTTGGGAAAAAAGTAAGAACCTTAAGCAATAAGAAGTTACCAAATGATGAAAATCACACATGAAAACTTACTAAAACACTCAAATATGTTATGAAAGAAGAGACATGGGAGAAGATTCCGTTAGAAGACATCCAGAAAGTCTTCCAAATCTGAAAAACCTGCAAATCCAAAGAGTAGAAGATGAGAACTATATAATAAAAACCTGCAAAAAACAAGATAAATCAGTGGGAAAGCATGAGATAAAAATGAGAAATTGATATAAAATTTGGTGTTTTCAAGTTAAAAGAGATTAGAGAGAGGTTTGACAGTTTTAGAGTGAGAAACATTAGATTTTCTTGCAGCAATTTGAGAGGAAGAGAGAGAATGTGTAAATTTTCTTTATATAAAGAAAGACAAAAATTGTAATTAGGTTAAATATTTTCGATTCAGAAGACTTTCATGGAAGTTTTCTGAGAAGACATAGAACTTTTTTTCTTTGTGGAAGTCTCAAAAAAACTTTTTTTCTTTGTGGAAGTCTGAAAAGACTTTTTTTTCCTGAAAGTCTTCTGAGAAGACTTCACTGAAAGTTTTCCTGGAAGTCTCAAAAGACTTCTCTGAAAGTCTTTTACCCCTTGAATTTACTATTCGCTCAGAAGACTTACATGTAAGTCTTCTGGCGTAATATCTTTTAGTAGACTTAAGTCTTTTAATACCCTAAACTAAATCACAAACTAAATATCAATAAGCACTTCACTAAACTTAAAATCAACTCCAAAATTATTTAATATACACATAACTAAACAAATATATGTAAAAAATGATTTTTCAAAAAAATTGGTTAAGCTTCCAAAATCCAACCCTAAAGATACATACAATACTATAACATATGTTTCCAAACCCTAGACCAAAGAATACTATGAGATGATACATTCACTCATCTATGTTGAAAACAATTCAATTTTACTAGATTTTAATTTATATCACTTACAAATGTTTATTATTACATGATTTAATTTTTTCCCCATGAAAATATTTTTTATATAATTTATAAAATATTTTTAAGATTTACTAAACGAGAAATCTTCTTAGAAGACTTACAAAATACAAAAGACTTAAAAAACAGAAGACTTAAATAGGTTATAAAGGTAAAAACGCATATAGTTTTTTTTGTCATAAATAGTCTGTTATAATTTCATTATCCTTCTAGGTTGCTTTTTCATTTGATTGATGTTTGAATACACTTTTAACATATATAGTGTTTGAAATTATCTTTGTTGGCACGAAATAAAATGTCAATGATGAAAATTTTCAAACATTCTTTATACAATTTATGTAATTATGTATAACATATTTTTATCTAAACAAAAGTTATTTTAAAATAATTTTATCATTTTTTTTATTTTCTTATAATACTTTTGATACAGACTATATCGTATTTTGATATAATAATTTGAAATTCATCAAACGGCGACAATACTTATTTAGTGATATACTGATATTATTAGGTTTTAAGTACATACATGACTGTGGAACCACTGTATCCTAGTGGTTAAAGTTTAAGAGTTTCTACATCTAGGTATGAGGTTCAAATTCCTGACTATGCAATTTCTTGCAGGAAATTCAAGTTTCAAGTCTAATATTGTCGGTTGTCGATTCGTCTATGTAATCTTTCCCATAATTGTAATATCATAATAAATCCATGTTTTTCAAAATATATATATGTGACCGTATCTCTCACTACATTGATTTTTTTTGTACTAGAGGACACTAGTCACACATATATTGGAAAATATGTGTAAATGAAGTTTTCAAAATAGCGAAATGGAAGAATATATCCCTCTTATTATTTTTAATAATTTATAAAATTTATGTACAAAGATTAAAAAAAATACAAATTTCATGTAATTTATTTTGGTTACATAAAAGTAGTATTAATTAAAACTAGTTTAACCAATAAAAAGTTACTATATTTTATAATTGGCCACAAACTTCAAATGACATTAAATTTTATCTACAATAATTAGAACACCAGTTTTGGAATAGTGGAATTATTTTGTTATGATGTTTTTCTAGGAGTATCTCTAACACCACTTCATTTTTTTACTTTAAATTATATTTTTGAGTAAAATATTTTCCAACTTCACTCCATATTTGACTCTAAAATAGAATTGAACTTTTGTTATTTTGAAAGGGTTTTTGAATCTTGTATTTTTTTATTCCATACTTAAATAATATTTAAAGTGATACAATAAAATGAAAAATATGACATTCCCCAAATAATTATTTACTAATTTTATATAAATACATAAACTGATAAAATCAAAACTAAACATAAATAATATATAATTAAATATAATATAAAATAAATGATTTAATAATCCAATAAAAAAATTTCGAAACTACCGAAATCGGCAAAGCATTCCTCAAACGAAATAGACTGAGAAGAAGTTTGTTTATCTTGTGGGTCAATATTTCATTTTGAAACATTTGTACTTGTTGAGATCGATATATGCACGGACATTTGGATCTTGTATAAAATTCAAATTACAAAACAAAACTTTGTTTTCTTACATATGTTTTTTAGTCCAGAATTCATTTTTTTTAATTAGAAAAATTGCATAAGAAGAAAATTGCACCAATTAAAAGTTGGAATAGAAGCTCTACCTGCAAATACTGAAATTGCAGAAGATCAAAATGTCTTATTTTAATTTTTTCTTGCTCAATTTAGGAAAATAAAAAATAAAGACTCTCATACAGTGTTACAAAAAAAAACTCTCATACAAAATACATTAGTTGATCATTTGTGGAAAGAATAGTCTAATGCTCATTACTAAGCCAAAATATGGTATCTTATATAATTTTTTTATGATTTCTTGTATTTTTAATAATAAATGTTTGATTAAAATAAAATATATTTATGGAAGTTTTGTAAATATAAAATATTTGTGGTTAATTGGTAATTTTTTATTAGTTGAAGTTATTACTAACAATTATTAACCAAATAAAAATGAAATCATTTGGGTGATATTTTTTTTAGAAATAAATAGAGTGATGAATAAGAGTATAACATAACTCTATTTTGAAGTTACACCATTTTGGTTTTCATTAAACCTGGATTTGAGAAAAACGGCTAAAAAGGGGTCAAATCGGTAACCCGAGTCAATTTCATAACTCGATTCTAAAAAATCAACATATAATTAATGGTTTTTCAATTGTTATTAAAATTTAATATTTCATAATAAATGTTTGACTAACATTATTTAATTAATTTTCTATTAATTCTACTTTTTTAAGAAAGAATATGAGAAATTTAAATGTCAATCATTTGGTTTTATCAATTTCAATTTAGGTAGTATTCACTTGTTTACTATATATATATATATATATATATATATATATATATATATATCTAAATTTATGTTTAATTTTTATTTCTTAGTTAATAAAAGTGAATAGAGAACATATTATATCTAGAAGTACTTTTAGGTCCATATAGTGTATATATAAATAATTTTTAAATTAATAGAAAATTCGATTTTACCGGTTAAACCAGTTCAACCAATCAATCAGTAGCTACACCGAATTGATATCCAATCCTGTTTTCAAACATTGAATAATACATTGGAGATGCTCTAATATAAATTAAAACATTTGATCACGTATATAAGTCAATCTTGGTTCATGAAACTTATTTTCTATAAGAGAAACTGACAATAATTGTCTAGGGTCTCTGTTGGAGAAACTGAAAGGAGAAAATGGGTACAGCGTATCTCTGGCCCCAAAGACATTGAAAAGCCAAAAACCACACACACTTGGCTATCTCCGGAGCTTTAAAATGGAGCATGTTTTGTGGTAGATACACATTACTCTTCTTTCAAATTTTTGTCTTCCTCATCGTCCTATGCATTGATTAGATCCCACACTTCTCATCTTTGAGAAAAGAAAATTTCAATGTTTTTGTTGAGGTGATATCATTGGTTATTTATTTTTTTATCTCCATTACACGATTGCAATTTCTCCTATTTGTTTTTTTTTTTGAAAAATTGATATCAACATTAGGCTTAGTTCTTTGTGAGCTAAACAATATTATACGTTTGTAATGAATCTTATAAGTGGGCTGCATTTGGGCTCAATCCTCATTTACACACGATTTTGTTTTCTATGTTAAAACTTAAAAGAAGCATTTGAAATCTTGAAAAATATAATAACTTCTCTGTTTTGATTGATGGATATATTTTTCAACTTTGAATCTCCTAGGCCTTTTACTAGTTAGTCCCGGTAAAGCCCCCAGTTCGAACTATTTATGGGGTTTTAGAATTTTTTTGGGAATCCTACAAGAGCCATTCGTTCGAGGGACATAGTAGAAGGGGGGGGGGGCTGTTCCCCCACACTCTTTTTTGTTTTTCTCATGTAATTTAACCAAAATTTATTTACATGTCCATATTTTTATATCTTTTCAATAAGTGTCTCATATTACATACTTCTCTAGATCTGCCCCTTCTTTGAATATTGTTCTAGTTTGTGAC
>MU107867.1:4463-33569 GCA_012274485.2 Sinapis alba | reverse complement strand
TGCTTCTTAGCGTTACTAACAAAAAAATGCCTTGCATTCGAGTCAGTAGCTCAACGAAGCTTAACCCCAAAAGCAAAGAAATAAGATTGCACATTTCATTAAAGACAAATTAGCAAAGACAGTGCTCGAAACGTGGCTACCGGTTACGTAATAAGCGTGTTGGCGCCTTTTTCAGTCTTTTGTTACTCTAGATAACTTTTATTTTTTCCTCAGCAAGTTTTACTATCAATCACGCTTTAGTAAAAAAAAATTAAGTTATAGGTCAATTTTTTTAAAGAAAAACATATTAGTTCTAAAAATTATTTTTTCTACAGTGTATAAGCGCTTTTAAATTTTTGAAAGTATTCTACAGCAATAAAATTTGAAACTACATCCACAAAATCAACACTTTAAATTTTAAAATTACAATCTCTACTAATTAAACGATAATTATATATCTTTTCTTCCAAAATTCAGACTGTAAATATAATTTATACACTGAACCAAATATACAATTAAATTTTATAGGCAAATTTCTGAAAATGATTTTTGTTTGAAACTGATTTAAAATATATATCCAATATCAGACAATATCTAAAATTTTTGAAAACTTTTAAAATCATGTAATATCTATTGACTAAAAAACCTTAAAAATCTACAAATCTACAAATCTCCAATATTTGTAAGCTGCATTGTTTTTTTCAAAATACACACTTTCAGATAATATTATCTTACATATATCGTAAATATATCCTAAATTATTCTATTATGTTTAAGAATAAATGTTGACATTTATTTGGTGTATAAAATAGATTAATTGGTTCATATAACTTTCAAACAGATAATATATTATTTGACTATGAAACTATTCTTCGATAAATATATGTATTAATATAAAAATATACTAAATAGTTAGATTTATAAAAAATACAAATACATTTTAAGTTATAATTCATATATATATAGTTCTAAAAATTAACGTGATCTTTTAACTGATTCATCTCTGGAAGCAATGTAAAGCACTCTATTTCCTAACATTTTATTCTCATTTACCCAACTACTTTTTTCACTGTCCCTTTTCTTTATTCTTTACTTTCTTACCCTTTAATTGTTTTTTTTCATTTTTCTTTAATTATGATAATTTTTGGCCCATGTCTTTTTTGTTAACAACAATCGAATTTTTGCCTCAGATTTTTTCAGCCCTGGGATGTTTTTTTTTGGCGGCAAAAGCCATTTTTATTGAAAATTAAAAATAATTGATGATCATTATGAATACAATTTTCTGATTGTTTCCATTTTCCCATTTTCTATTTTTATGAATACCAATTTTATAAAAAATACAAAATATTTTTATAATATTTTAATAACAGATTATTTTTAAAAAATATATAAATTATTTTCCAAAATTATTTTTTATTTCTTTACATAAAATATTTTAAATTTAAATTAAAGTATTTTATTTATTTTGCTATTTTATATTTCATAAAAATTAAAATTTTAACATTTTTATTATATAAAAAGGTCATTTTAGAATACAATGTATATTAATTCTAACTCGAATATTATTTATAAAATTATTTACAAAAATCATTTTATAGATAATTTTATTTGATTTAATTTTTTAGTAAATAGATTTATTTATAAAGAATGTGAATTCATTTTAATAATTTATACTCTGTATAGAAATGTCAAAATGACATTCTTCATGAAACAGAAGAAATATATATTATTTTATACAATTTTAAATATTCTATATTATATTAAAATATTCTATATTTTTTTCTTTGTTATTAACTTCATTTTGTAAAGTTTTTTGATTTTAAATAGTTATTTAGAAATGATTTAGCAGTTTGATATATTTTTAAATCGATTGAAAACTAAAAGATAAAGGATGTAAATGATATAAGATGGATCTTAGGAGAAGATGAAATTCACATTTTAATGATGAAGACAATCGTGATAGACATTACATATATTCTAATGATAAAGACAATCGTGGTGGACGTTACATATTCTGGATAGGTTGAACGTTATATACAAATTATAGTTTTTGAATTATATGTTTTTGAATTTAAATAAATAAATAATAATTATTATGAATATTTGTATGAATATTTTGAATTCAAACATTTTGTTATTCATCACTGATGACTCGGAAATAATAAAATGGAACATGAAACAAAGCTTTTTTCATTTAGAGTGTAAGAACACAAAACTAGGCATCAGAGGGTTAGATGAAGAACATGAAACAAAGCTATTTTTATTTTTTGTTCATACTCTATTTTCCACTCCATTTTTGGAGTAAATTATGGAGTGGGGATGGAGATAGTCTGAGGAAGGAACAACTCAAAAAGCAGTAAATGTGGACATGCTAGATCAAAGAACAACAACAACAACAAAGCATTTATAACCCATAAACGAAAAACAATAACACATGAAACTTTTCAAAGAGAGAGAGAGAGAGGAAAGAGTGAAAAGCTTCAGAGAGATTCACCATCAATCCATCTTTTGAACATAAGTGAGCATTGGTCTGGATTATAGTCAGCGGTGTGTCCTCCTCCCTGGAAAACCCACTCATATCAAACTCTCTATATATCTTTTTTTATTCTACCAGCAGAAACTCTAGAGAAGACAAAGAAGGAAATGGTTTAGAAGTTCTTGCCTTGATGGTTGCAAATGTCATCTTATTTGCGTAGCTCCTTGTATATCTACAAACACGAGATAACCATTAAGTGTGTTTAAAGATCTTTTAGGAAAGAAAACAAGGAAAGTTGATGAGATTGGAGTTAGATTTTTTTTGGCTTTGGCTTTACCCAGCGACTTGATTGCTACACATCATCCAAGGTCTCCAGTCATCAACAATGGAATAGTTGAGAGATTTGATCCATGCTTCAGTTGAAGAGAAAGGCACCGTCATATCATGATCACCACTGCTCCAACATTTACAAATATTTAGCTTGTGACTTGATCAAGATGCCCAAAGAATAACGTTCAACTAATATTTGTGACTCCCAAAAAAAAAAAAAAGCAAAAGAACAAACTATAAACTTGCCTGTATATAAGAGAGCGGAAGCCTTTACGGCTATTGTTAACGTGATATGGAATGGCATTGAGAATATCATGTGTATATGGTATGTTTTCGGTGTTGCATCTACTCCATTTTCCCAATCCCTGCATAATATTATTTAATTGGTAACGTTGTGTTAATAGTTTTTATTTAGAAGAAGAAATAAAGTTCACAAAGGTACCTTCTTCACGCCTAAAGCTCTGCGTACACTTTCATGGTTTGCCCAAAAGGTAGCCAGAAAATACTTATAAGTCTGAGGATACAAAAAAGTGTTACAAAATCATAAACCTATATATATACAAAATAACCAAAAAGAGAGATTCATACAAAGCAGGTAGGAGGAGGCAATGATGATGGATCAATTCTTGAAAACTCCTTGAGTTCTCTTCTTCTACTGGTTCTGAAGTTTAGTAAGGTTCGTGATATGTCTGATAAGAAGTAATCTACTTTGCAGTTTGGTAACAATATCTGCTCTACGTATATCTCTGAGATACACTAAGAAATCAAAAAACAAAGAGACAAGTTAGTTTGTGAAAAGTGCATGCAGATACTCATGTGGTGTTTTTTTATTATAATCCTTACCTGAAGATAAGCTTGAAACCCATTTGAGCATTTTGCATTACTTGGGTCTACGTTATAGAATTTGCCTCCACAGTTTCTTTCAAGCGACTGCAAAAAGTAGTGATGTAAACAAGATTGTAACCAAATGAAACAGAGCAAGACACAGGTAGATGTGTTCCGGTCTTCTACTAAAGTTACTAGAATGTTTAAATTGCTTATTTATGGTTTCTTTTGAATCATCTTGTTTCCTACTCGTTTGTAAAAACTGTATGATTTTGGTCGTAGCAAAATGGTAACCGTATTATCAAATAAAAATATGTTAAGAAAAAAGAAAAAAAGATTGAAACCAAATGTCTAAAGAATCACATGATAATGATGATGAAGAAAAAAGTATACCTCATGGAGCTCATCTGAAATAAGTCCCATCCGATGCACAAATGGAACTCTATGATTTGATTCAAGGTTTCTATCTACGACAGGGTTTCCAAGAACATATCCCTGTTCAGTTTATATAAATTATTAAATCTTAAACTAATATATAGAAATTGGTATTCAGAAAAGAAATATAATAAAAAGAGAGGAGAGAATGGAGTTTTGTTTACCTGAATATTTATGAGTGGTCTGAGACCTTTCTCATTTCCTGTTTTCATATTGTATAGTGTGATTATACATTTGATAGAAAATGTAAGAAACTAATAAAGTGAGTGGTAACTTAAAATACCAAGTGATATCTGTTGCACAACTCCTGGAACAATTTTCCCGGAATATGAATCTCCACCAACGTAAAATGGATTCGATATAAACTCAGGGTGATCCACAAACCACTACACAAGCAAGAACATAACAAAATGTTATAGAAAATAAAACCAAAATCATCAAGAAAGGTGAGAAAGAAAGAACACTCAACACTCCTAAGGAACTGGTCGATTTGGTTAATTTGTTTGGTGTCACTCGTCTCAGCAGCTAGCTTAGTTTTCGCATAAGAAAATCCAGAACCAGCAGGAGATTCCAAATATAAAATGTTAGCCACCTGAAAAAAATATTTCAGTATGCATATACACATTCTCTTTAAAAGTAAGATGTTGGTATTACAGAGGAAATCATTATAGAAAATGGTATAATCTCTCGCCTTTGTCCAAGCAAAAGATGTAAGCTCTAAAGGAGGCGGTGTCCCATTATACTCATCCCCTTTAAAAGCCAAAGGACCTGACAAAAACATTTAAAAATAAAAAAAAAAATCACACAGCACAACACATGCATAAACTAAACTATTTATTACAGAACACATGCATTAACTCGACATGTCTTCACCCAACATTATAAATACTTATCTGTTTCAAAATAATCCATATTTTCTAAAAAAAATTATTTCAAAAATATATATATATATATTTTTTACTATTTTAATACAATTTTTAGTTGGTAATAATAATAAATTGTAAACGTTAAAAATAGTTGTATTCATTAAATTTTAGTTGGTTAAAATTATGTAAAATAATTAATTATAAAAAATTATATATTTAATACTAAAATTAAATATATTTTATTAATATATGTGATCTAAAACATGCAACATAGTGAATATTACACATCACATGCAATTAAACTATTTAATATAGAACACATGCATATTAATTAGACTCGTTTAATCTTTTAAATGTAATTTCAAGGTAGGATCCCCATTCAGAAACATGAAATCACACAACACACGCACCAATTAAACTAGTTAGTTAGGACTCACTAAATATAATTGTGACAACCTGTCTCATGGATTCTGGCTCACAGTCTTGCATGGCATCGACCTTAACCCCTCACTTTGAGAGAAATCGCCTCCATATCTACTGGTAGGTTATTGGTGCACTTAGCATTCCTCGAACCCAGGACCTCACCTTTTAACAATCATCCCACGGGATAAGCTATCACCAATTGACATGTATATCAATTGGTGACAACTTGTCATGTGAGGGGATTGTTAAAAGGTGAAATCTTGGGTTCAAGGAACGTCAAGCGCACCAATAACCTACCGACGGATATGGAAGTGTTTCTTCCCACGATAGAAGATTAGGATCGATGTCCTGGAAAACTGTAAACCGAAGTCCGCGGGACGGATTGTCACAATAATAAATTAAAAAAATAAAGAAGATTTGTTTACCATTTGCAAAGAGTAAACCACAAATGGAGCTGCATCCAGGCCCACCAGTTAGCCAAATCATGAGAGGATCTTTTAGTGGATTTCTCTCAGATTTCACAAAGTAGTAAAAGAGCTCAACATCTCCAGATTCACCAACACTCACATACCTAATCACATGCAGCAAAGAAGAAAGAGACATGTCTTAAGATTAAGGATTTTCTATTTGTTTTTTCATCCGATATATTTAGAAAAATTGAAGTGAAGAGATTGAGTTTTTTTGTTTACCCTGTCTCGAGCTCAAAAGGAAGAGGACCTTCAAAACCAGGAAGATACTTCACATGCAAAGAAGCATCAATCAAATGATGTATGGAGGTGAAGATGCTCAACAGAAATAAGATTAGAAAGTAAAGATTGTTCATTTTCTCTGCTTCTTAGCGTTACTAACAAAAAAATGCCTTGCATTCGAGTCAGTAGCTCAACGAAGCTTAACCCCAAAAGCAAAGAAATAAGATTGCACATTTCATTAAAGACAAATTAGCAAAGACAGTGCTCGAAACGTGGCTACCGGTTACGTAATAAGCGTGTTGGCGCCTTTTTCAGTCTTTTGTTACTCTAGATAACTTTTATTTTTTCCTCAGCAAGTTTTACTATCAATCACGCTTTAGTAAAAAAAAATTAAGTTATAGTTCAATTTTTTTAAAGAAAAACATATTAGTTCTAAAAATTATTTTTTCTACAGTGTATAAGCGCTTTTAAATTTTTGAAAGTATTCCACAGCAATAAAATTTGAAACTAAATCCACAAAATCAACACTTTAAAGTTTAAAATTACAATCTCTACTAATTAAACGATAATTATATATCTTTTTTTCCAAAATTCAGACTGTAAATATAATTTATACACTGAACCAGATATACAATTAAATTTTATAGGCAAATTTCTGAAAATGATTTTTGTTTGAAACTGATTTAAAATATATATCCAATATCAGACAATATCTAAATTTTTTGAAAACTTTTAAAATCATGTAATATCTATTGACTAAAAAACCTTAAAAATCTACAAATCTACAAATCTCCAATATTTGTAAGCTGCATTGTTTTTTTCAAAATAAACACACTTTCAGATAATATTATCTTACATATATCGTAAATATATCCTAAATTATTCTATTATGTTTAAGAATAAATGTTGACATTTATTTGGTGTATAAAATAAATTAATTGGTTCATATAACTTTCAAACAGATAATATATTATTTGACTATGAAACTATTCTTCGATAAATATATGTATTAATATAAAAATATACTAAATAGTTAGATTTATAAAAAATACAAATACATTTTAAGTTATAATTCATTAATATATATATACATATCAGTTCTAAAAATTAACGTGATCTTTTAACTGATTCATCTCGGGAAGCAATGTAAAGCACTCTATTTCCTAACATTTTATTCTCATTTACCCAACTACTTTTTTCACTGTCCCCTTTCTTTATTATTTGCTTTCTTACCCTTTAATTGTTTTTTTTTTCATTTTTCTTTAATTATGATAATTTTGGCCCATATCTTTTTTGTTAACAACAATCAAATTTTTGCCTCAGATTTTTTCAGCGCCGGGATGTTTTTTTTTTGCGGCAAAAGCCATTTTTAATGAAAATTAAAAATAATTGATGATCATTATGAATACAATTTTCTGATTGTTTCCATTTTCCCATTTTCTATTTTTATGAATACAAATTTTTATTAAAAAATACAAAATATTTTTATAATATTTTAATAACAGGTTTTTTAAAAAAATATATTACTTATTTTCCAAAATTATTTTTTATCTCTTTACATAAAATATTTTAAATTTAAATTAAAGTATTTTATTTATTTTGCTATTTTATATTTATAATTGAATTAACAAATTATACTAACTTATATAAAATGATATTTTATATTTCATAAAAATTAAAATTAAAATTTTAACATTTTTATTATATAAAAAGGTCATTTTAGAATACAATGTATATTAATTCTAACTCGATTATTATTTATAAAATTATTACAAAAAATCATTTTATAAATCATTTTATTTGATTTAATTTTTTAGTAAATAGATTTATTTCATTTTAATAATTTATACTCTGTATAGAAATGTCAAAATGACATTCTTCATGAAACAGAAGAAATATATATTATTTTATACAATTTTAAATATTCTATATTATATGAAAATATTATATTTTTTTTTCTTTGTTATTAACTTCATTTTATAAATTTTGTTGATTTTAAATTGTTATTTAGAAATAATTTAGCAGTTTGATATTTTTTTAAATCGATTGAAAACTAAAAGATAAAGGATGTAGATGATATAAGATGGATCTTAGGAGAAGATGAAATTCACATTTTAATGATGAAGACAATCGTGATAGACATTACATATATTCTAATGATAAAGACAATCGTTGTGGACATTACATATTCTGGATAGGTTGAACGTTATATACAAAATTATAGTTTTTGAATTATACGTTTTTGATTTTAAATAAATAAATAATAATTATTATGAATATTTGTATGAATATTTTGAATTCGAACATTTTGTTATTCATCACTGATGACTCAGAAATAATAAAATGGAACATGAAACAAAGCTTTTTTTCATTTAGAGTGTAAGAACACAAAATTAGGCATCAGAGGGTTAGATGAAGAAGAGTTAATGGACTAAATTGAAAGTAATATATTTTTATTTTTTTGTTCATACTCCATTTTACATTCCATTTTTGGAGTAAATTATGGAGTGGGGATGAAGATGGTCTGAGGAAGGGACAAGTCAAAAAGCAGTAAATGTGGACATGCTAGATCAAAGAACAACAACAACAAAGCATTTATAACCCATAAACGAAAACAATAACACATGAAACTTTTCAAAGAGAGAGAGAGAGGAAAGAGTGAAAAGCTTCAGAGAGATTCACCATCAATCCATCTTTTGAACATAAGTGAGCATTGGTCTGGATTATAGTCAGCGGTGTGTCCTCCTCCCTGGAAAACCCACTCATATCAAACTCTCTATATATCTTTTTTATTCTACCAGCAGAAACTCTAGAGAATACAAAGAAAGAAAGGGTTTAGAAGTTCTTGCCTTGATGGTTGCAAATGTCATCTTATTTGCGTAGGTCCTTGTATATCTACAAACACGAGATAACCATTAAGTGTGTTTAAAGATCATTTAGGAAAGAAAACAAGGAAAGTTGTTGAGATTGGAGTTAGATGATTTTTTGGCTTTGGCTTTACCCAGCGACTTGATTGCTACTCATCATCCAAGGTCTCCAGTCATCAACAATGGAATAGTTGAGAGATTTGATCCATGCTTCAGTTGAAGAGAAAGGCACCGTCATATCATGATCACCACTGTTCCAACATTTTACAAATATGTATTGGTCTGACCTTACATGCAAGAAAAGGACTACCAGTCATAGCTCGAATAGCTTTGTAGAAACTTTTTCATCTTATTCAGGTTCAAAGAATAACGTTCAACTAATATTTGTGACTCCCAAAAAAAAAAAAAAAAGAACAAACTATAATCTTGCCTGTATATAAGAGAGCGGAAGCCTTTACGGCTATTGTTAACGTGATATGGAATGGCATTGAGAATATCATGTGTATATGGTATGTTTTCGGTGTTGCATCTACTCCATTTTCCCAATCCCTGCATAATATTATTTCATTAGTAATGTTGTGTTAATAGTTTTTATTTAGAAGAAGAAACAAAGTTCACAAAGGTACCTTCTTCACGCCTAAAGCTCTGCGTACACTTTCATGGTTTGCCCAAAAGGTAGCCAGAAAATACTTATAAGTCTGAGGATACGAAAAAGTGTTACAAAATCATAAACCTATAAATATACAAAATAACCAAAAAGAGAGATTCATACAAAGCAGGTAGGAGGAGGCAATGATGATGGATCAATTCTTGAAAACTCCTTGAGTTCTCTTCTTCTACTGGTTCTGAAGTTTAGTAAGGTTCGTGATATGTCTGATAAGAAGTAATCTACTTTGCAGTTTGGTAACAATATCTGCTCTACGTATATCTCTGAGATACACTAAGAAATCAAAAAACAAGTTAGTTTGTGAAAAGTGTATGCAGATACTCATGTGGTGTTTTTAATTATAATCCTTACCTGAAGATAAGCTTGAAGCCCATTTGAGCATTTTGCATTACTTGGGTCTACGTTATAGAATTTGCCTCCACAGTTTCTTTCAAGCGACTGCAAAAAGTAGTGATGTAAACAAGATTGTAACCAAATGAAACAGAGCAAGACACAGGTAGATGTGTTCCGGTCTTCTACTAAAGTTACTAGAATGTTTAAATAGCTTATTTATGCTTTCTTTTGAATCATCTTATTTCCTACTCGTTTGTAAAACTGTATGATTTTGGTCATAGCCAAAATGTAACTGTATTATCAAATAAAATATGTTAAGAAAAAAGAAAAAAAGATTGTAACCAAATGTTTAAAGAATCACATCATAATGATGATGAAGAAAAAAGTATACCTCATGGAGCTCATCTGAAATAAGTCCCATCCGATGCACAAATGGAACTCTATGATTTGATTCAAGGTTTCTATCTACGACAGGGTTTCCAAGAACATATCCCTGTTCAGTTTATATAAATTATTAAATCTTAAACTAATATATAGAAATTGGTATTCAGAAAAGAAATATAATAAAAAGAGAGGAGAGAATGGAGTTTTGTTTACCTGAATATTTATGAGCGGTGTGAGACCTTTCTCATTTCCTGTTTTCATATTGTATAGTGTGATTATACATTTGATAGAAAATATAAGAAACTAATAAAGTGAGTGGTAACTTAAAATACCAAGTGATATCTGTTGCACAACTCCTGGAACAATTTTCCCGGAATATGAATCTCCACCAACGTAAAATGGATTCGATATAAACTCAGGGTGATCCACAAACCACTACACAAGCAAGAACATAACAAAATGTTATAGAAAATAAAACCAAAATCATCAAGAAAGGTGAGAAAGAGAGAACACTCAACACTCCTAAGGAACTGGTCGATTTGGTGAATTTGTTTGGTGTCACTCGTCTCAGCAGCACGCTTAGTTTTCGCATAAGAAAATCCAGTACCAGCAGGAGATTCCAAATATAAAATGTTAGCCACCTGAAAAAAATATTTGAGTATGCATTTACACAATTCTCTTTAAAAGTAAGATGTTGGTATTACAGAGGAAATCTTTATAGAAAATGGTATAAATCTCTCGCCTTTGTCCAAGAAAAAGATGTTAGCTCTAAAGGAGGCGGTGTCCCATTATACTCATCCCCTTTAAAAGCCAAAGGACCTGACAAAAACATTTAAAAATCAAAAAAATCACACAGCACAACACATGCATAAACTAAACTATTTATTACAGAACACATGCATTAATTCGACCTGTCTTCACCCAACATTATAAAATACTTATCTGTTCCAAAATAATCCATGTTTTCTTAAAACAAAAATATTTCAAAAAGATATTTTTTTTTACTATTTCAATACAATTTTTAGTAGGTAATAATAATAAATTGTAAACATCAAAAATAATTATATTCATTAAAGTTTAATTAGGTAAAAATTATGTAAAATAGTCAATTATAAAAAATTATATATTTAATATTAAAATTTAATATATTTTATTAATATATGTGATCTAAAACATGCAACATAGTGAATATTACACAACACATGCAATTAAACTATTTAATACAGAACACCAATTAAACTAGTTAGTTAGGAATCACTAAATATAATTGTGACAACCTGTCTTTTGGACTTCCGTTCACAATCTTGCATGACATCGACTTTAACTCCTCACCTTGAGAGGAAACGTCTTCATATCCACTGATAGGTTATTGGTGCATTTGGCGTTCCTTGAACTTAGGACCTCACCTTTTAACAACTCTCCCACATGATAACCTTTCACCAATTGACCTGTATATCAATTGGTGACAACTTGTCATGTGGAAAAATTGTTAAAAGGTGAGATCTTGGGTTCGAAGAACGTCAAGCGTACCAATAACCTATCAGTGGATATGGAGGTGTTTCCTCCCACGATATAGGATTAGAATCGATGTTCTGCAGGATTATAAACCGGGGTTCGCAAGATAGATTGTCACAATAATAAAAAAAAAAAAAAAGATTTGTTTACCATTTGCAAAGAGTAAACCACAAATGGAGCTGCATCCAGGCCCACCAGTTAGCCAAATCATGAGAGGATCTTTTAGTGGATTTCTCTCAGATTTCACAAAGTAGTAAAAGAGCTCAACATCTCCAGATTCACCAACACTCACATACCTAATCACATGCAGCAAAGAAGAAAGAGACATGTCTTAAGATTAAGGATTTTCTATTTGTTTTTTCATCCGATATATTTAGAAAAATTGAAGTGAAGAGATTGAGTTTTTTTGTTTACCCTGTCTCGAGCTCAAAAGGAAGAGGACCTTCAAAACCAGGAAGATACTTCACATGCAAAGAAGCATCAATCAAATGATGTATGGAGGTGAAGATGTTCAACAGAAATAAGATTAGAAAGTAAAGATTGTTCATTTTCTCTGTTTCTTAGCGTTACTAACAAAAAAATGCCTTGCATTAGAGTCAGTAGCTCAAAGAAGCTTAATCCCAAATGCAAAGAAATAAGATTTGCACATTTCATTAAAGACAAATTAGCAAACGCAGTGCTCGAAACGTGGCTACCGGTTACGTAATACGCGTGTTGGCACCTTTTTCAGTCTTTTTCTTACTCTAGATAACTGTTATTTTTTCCTCAGCCAGTTTTACTATCAATCATGCTTTAGTAAAAACAATTGAAGTTATAGTTCAATTTTTTGAAAGAATAATATATTAGTTGTAAAAATGAAATTTTCTACAGTTTATAAGCGCTTTTAAAATTTTGAAAATATTCTACAGCAATAAAATTTTAAACTACATCCACAAAATCAACACTTTAAATTTTTTTTTAAAAAAATTAATGTTACAATTTTTACCAATTAAGCCATAATTATTTATCTTTTCTTCTAAATATACAATTAAATTTTGTAGGCAAATTTTTGAAAATGATTTTCGTTTGAAACTGATTTAAAACGATATTCCAATCGCACAATATCTAAAAAATATATTTTTTAAAAAAATCATGTAATATCTATTGATTAACACCCTCAAAAAATCTACAAATCTTTGATATTTGTAAGTTTCTATGTTTTTTTCAAAATAAACACACTTTCAAATAATATTATCTTACATACATATTAAATATATCCTAAATTATTCTATTATGTTTAAGAATAAATGTTGACATTTATTTGGTGTATAAAACAAATTGGTTCATATAACTTTCAAACAGATAATATATTATTTGACTATGAAACTATTCTTCGATAAATATATGTATTAATATAAAAATATATACTAAAAAGTTACATTTATAAAAAATAAAAATAATGTTTTTAAGTTATAGTTCATATATATATCAGTTCTAAAAAATAACTTTTCAACAGTTTATATTAAGTGTTTTTAAAATTTTGAAAATATGCTACATCAATAAAATTTTAAGTTACATTCACAAAATCTATAACTTAAATTTTAAAGCTAAAATTTCTATCTATTAAGCCACAGTTATTTGTCTTTTCCTCCGAAATTCAGATTGTAAATATAGTTTATAAATTGAACTAAATATACAATTAAATTTTGTAGGCAATTAAAATTTCCAAAAATAATTTTCATTTGAAACTGATTTATAAATATATCCATTATCCACTATCAAACAATATCTAAATTTCGGAGAACTTTTAAGATCATGTAATATCTATTGACTAAAAACTCCCATAAAAATCTACAAATTTTCCAATATTTGTAAGTTGCTATGTTTTTCAAAATAAACACTTTCAAATAATATTGTCTTACATATATCTTAAATATATCCTAAAACTATAATATTATGTTTAATAATAAATGTTGACATTTATTTGGCATATACAACAAACTGGTTCATATACCATTGAAAAATAATATATTATTTGACTATGAAATTATTTATTCGATAAATATGTAGTAATATAAACAAATATACTAAATAGCTCGATTTATATAAGATACAAATAGTAATGATCCATGTAATAAAACATGATAAAGTAATAAATAACTTATATAATATTATCATTTTAATAAGAGAGACGATCTTATACGATAATTTTTTTTTATATAAATTAATAAAAAAATTTAGTTTCAATTTGGACCAGTTCAATATTTGATACAAATCGATAAAATAATAAAATAATATTTTTTAGAAAATTCTATGTAAATACATAATCTCATCAAAATTATAAATTAATAATTTGTATGTATACATATTTTATATAAGTAAGAAACTATTATTATATTGTTTGTTTATATTCACAATAGAATAATCTTTATATTTTCTTAATGTTTAATATATTTTTGATGAGATTTAGTAATATTATATCTAAAACTACTTTTAAGTTTTGTGCAATATATATTATATACACTAAATAATATAATAAAATTAATATAAATATCAAATTTCAAAAAGTAACAATTAATATATATACACTAAAATCAAATATTTTCTTATCTTAGAATAAATATATCTTAAAATAAAAATCTAAATAAGACTTTTTATAAATTAATATCTCTATAAATTAATAAAATTTTAAAGTCTCAATTTTATTAATTTATAAGGTTCTACTATATACTCAAACAATTAAAATTTGTTAAATAATATTAAATGTTATCTATTACAAAATTTAATTCTTATTTATTACTATATAATCTTGAAAGCATATGTAATTGATGCCTAGTCGAAGATCAAAATCATATTCTTCAAAGTCGAAACTAACTTAATTGTCTTCTCTAAAATCCAGATTATAAATATAATTTATATACTATGAATATGTATGATTATGTAAATAACATATATAATACAGTGTACAACCATTATACAAATGTTTTGTGTTATTGACATTGGTATAATGTTGGAAATAAGATTAAATAACTGAGCCAATTGGTAGTACATAATTGGTTGAGAAAATCTAAAAGAGAACATTTCACTAAAAATAGTTTGAAGATTCAATTTAAGAAAACCATAAAGTTATAAAACAGTTCACAACTGTTTGTTAGAGGTTATTTTACCTTTTCGGATAAACAACTAGTTTTTTTATAGAAACAAATTTATAAAATTATTTCATTGTTTAGTTGTATCTAAATAATATATTGTATATATACACATAATAAAGTAAAATAAAAAATCAACACTGATTTTTAAACATTTCCGACCAAATGCGTCTCCTACTTCCAAAAGCAAGACTTTAAATCAAGTAAAATAACTTAACTATAAAAAACAAAACTTTCATTACAGTTGTGGAGATAAAAACAACTGATGATTCTCTCAGGAACATAACAGTCATTCTTTACACTGTTCAGAACATTTTTATATAAAATTAGAGACAAATACTCTAAGAAGGTCAGTGTTTGACAAGTCTTCATCCATGTCAGCTTAAGCAACTTTGTTTCTACTTATTCTCCATGTCTAATTGCATGTTGCAGATTAATAAAACGAAAAAAAAAGATCTGATTGCTACAATGAAGAAATGATTTAACATAGCCATGCAAATTTCATGAAGCACACTTGTTAAGAGAAGAGCTAAAAGTGGCAGCAGGGAATAACATTTATTACATCCAACATTTCAACACCTTCGATATGACCGAAGAACAAAGAAAATAAAGCAAACAAACATAGCCTCAAAAACCTAACATACCAAAACAAAAAGTTAGATCTTACTTTCTCAAAGACAATGAGATTTTGACAAAGTGTTTAATGGGTCAAAGAGGGAGTGAGTATTCTTGATAGTATGGTAAAGCGCGGCTAATGAAGTAACTAGGGATGTTAATATGACTCAACCTAACAGGGTTAGCTCTAATCCTGCTGACCCATTTTTAGTCCTAGTCCTTAATTTTGAAGTAGGGTTTAAAAAGGGTTAGCCTTATTAGGTGCATGGTTTAAATTTTAATCCTTTTATTCTGATTCGTACCTCAAAAATATTATAAGCTCAAAATATAATTTTCTTGTCAAAACCAAAAATTAAGTTTTCCCGCCAAAACCAAAAATCGAGTTTTCCCGCCAAAACCACAAAATCAAATTTTTTTGCCAAAACCACAAAATCAAGTTTTTCCGCTAAAACCGTAAAATTATGTTTTCCGCAAAAACCAAAAAATCTAATTTTTCCATCAAAACCGCAAAATTACGTTTTTCCGCCAAAACCGTAAAATCAAGTTTTTCCGCCAAAACCACAAAACTGAGTTTTCTCGTCAAAACCGCAAAATTGAGTTTTCCCATCAAACCCGCAAAATTACGTTTTTCTGTCAAAACCACAAAATCATGTTTTCTCGCCAAAATCACATTTTCCGCCAAAACCGTAAAATCAAGTTTTTCCGCCAAAACCGAAAATCGAATTTTTCCGCCAAAACAGCAAAATCAAGTTTTTCCATCAGAACCGAAAAATCAATTTTTTTCCGTCAAAACCGCAAAATCAAGTTTTCCACCAAAACAGTAAAATCATGTTTCCCCGCCAAAACCGCAAAATCACGTTTTTTTGCAAAAACCGCAAAATCACGTTTTCCCGCCAAAACCGTAAAAATTCAATTTTGCGTGTTGGCGGAAAAACTCAACTTTGCGATTTTTGCAATAAAACTCGATTTTGCATTTTTTGCAATAAAATTCAATTTTTTGTTTTGGCGGAAAAATTTGATTTTGTGGTTTATGCAGAAAAACTTGACTTTTAATTTTCGGCCCAAAAAAACTCGATTTTGTGATTTTGCGGAAAAAATTTAATTTTGCGGTTTTGACGGAAAAATTTGATTTTGTGGTTTTTGTGAAAAAAACTTAATTTGACGGTTTTGGTAAAAAACTTAATTTTGTGGTTTTACAGAAAAAAATTCTTTTGATGATCAATAAGTTGGAGTAGAGAAATCATATTATATCTTAATTTTTCTAAATTCATATCTAGAAATTGCCTAGAACTTGAAAACAAAAATAAATAAAATAAACTTTTTATTTAAATGGGCTAATCTAATACCAGCTCTAATCCTTTTATTAAAACATGACTAAAATAAGACATGGTTAAAATAGGGTTGGGATTATATTAAATAGAAGATTGCTAAACCTTGGCCATGTATTTAACATCTCTAGCAATAACCAAAGTGATGACCGGAAGTTGCTGATGTACATGGAAAAGAATTTGGATTAGCCCATTTAAATAAAAAAAAAAATTATTTATTTTTGTTTTCAAGTTCTAGGCAATTTCTAGACATAGAAATTAGAAAAACTAAGATGTAATATGATTTCGATCTTATACATTACAAAGGAAGAAAAAAAACAAGGTTAGGAGAGAGTTATCTCTCACCTCTTTCTCCTCTCTAACGGCATTGCTTGTGTTGGTAGTTCCCAAACCGGTTCCAACAATATCATTCACACCAGGTTTCGACCTATAAGGAAACAGAGATATATAGTCAAAAGCACAGTGAGAATCTACACGTCTTCGCATGGCTTGAAACAGAGGAAACGTACCCGAAAGCTCTGCACAAACTTGCGTAATGTAGTTTTGAGCAGTGTATGAACTATCTCAAGAAGGTTGAGCATTATCAGCAAGCTGCAAACTATTACGCACATAATGATAATATGTTCTACAAATCAACATAATCCTTTTCATTTCCCAGGAACACCTCCATCTAGGCGGAGACGATGACGCGTCGGCGAAGTGAACGAAGAAGAGCCATGGCGTGGCAGCCATCGTCTGAATCAGATCACTATCTCTACTTCTCTTCCTGCGAAAGCTGGACAAGTCCGACCAAAATTGGTATTGCTCAAAATAAAACATAAGGGGGTAATATGGTAAATTCAGATCTCCCCATGCGACGGGAAATGACCTATTTCAACATGTTTACGCGTAGTATCTATTATTTCACGAACTTTATAGTAGTGCATATTTCATACTGAACTAAACAAAAATTCAAAAATACTATATAGATTCTACATGTAGTGTTTTTTTTTTTATTCTCGAACTTTAAGTAAGGCATATTTCATGTTGAACTAAAAAAAAAAATTAAAATACTACACAAACTTTTAAAATCGTGCTTATATATATTAATTGTCAAAGATGTTAATCATTCATTAATTTATCAAAGTTAGTATTTAAATAATTAATTTAAATTTATAAATAATGATTTTAATGTTAAATTTAAAAATATAAATAATTATAGAATTTATTTGATAAAATTAAATCAATAAAATTTTATAATATTTATTTAATTAAACTAAAACTTATTTTTAAGTTAATGTTTACACAATTTATACAAAAAATTACTTTGGTCTAGAAATAATAATGTTATTACTTATCCACGAGTTTGAGAGTTTGAACTAAAAATAAGGATTTCGAATCCGATCAGACCCGGAGTATATAACTGAATATATACAAAAAATTGGCATCAAACTCAATCCAAACCAAGAACCGAATGAGTATTAAAATGTAAATATGTATATCTAAAAATATTAGTTATACTTGTACATATCATTACTTTTAATAATTTAAATTAAAATCATAAATTAAATATAGTAGTTAATTTTAATACTTTGTGCATTTTTGGATAAAATATGATATTTTGGATAAATGTTTTTTAAAAATTGTGTTTAATGAGTATTTTGATTATTTTTGGTACATTTGGTTAGTTTAGATACATAATAGCCAAAACGAGCTTGGTGATATGGTACAAATATTTGAACCCGTTTCAAATACATTGATTGTTTGGTTATTTTCGAGCTCGTATACATCATAACCGAACTCATTCGGATCCGGGAAGACCCGATCCTAACCCGATCTAAAATTTTGTAATATTCATATGAAATCTAATTCTAAAACCCAAAAATCTGATACCCAAAATACCTAGTTTGAAACTAAAAAATAATTTTTAATTTCACAAAATTTATTCTAAATGACGTTGTTTTGATAAATTAATGAATGATTAACACTTTTGATAATCAATATATATAAGCACGATTTTAAAAGTTCATGTAATATTTTATTTTTTTTGTTTAATTTAATATAGAAATATGTCATACTATAAATTCGAGAATGAAAAACACTGTATAGAATTTATATATTGTTTTTGAATTTTTGTTTAGATCAGTATAAAATGCAAAAGTTCGTGACCCATGCGCTCTGTACGTTTCACAATAAATTAATCAGTGAATACCTCTGATTAGCAAAGCGGGTCTGCTCATCCTTTGTTCTTTCTTTTTCCTTTACGTTTGATTTGGTATAGTAGCAGGGAAGAGTGGAATTTTTGAAACGTTTCTCATATATAACAAAAGGGTTTATAGCAGAGGAACATTAAGTTTTGTTCACTACCAAAAAAACTTATTACAGGAACAGATACACTGCTCGCTGTTTTTATGACAAGTTCCTTGGACCATGATCTAACCTATAACTTCTTAACCCACCTGACGATTACGCACACTCTTCACTTCTTCACTTCCTCGTAGTCAGCCTCTGGAGTTTGATCACTGCCTCCCTGAGACCCTCCTCCTGGTGCAGAACCTCCACCACCTGACATATGCTCTCCTATCTTTGAAACAGCTTTGTTTGCCGCATCAATCTTAGCCTTAATCTCATTGAGATCATCTCCAGCCGAGGCGCTCCTCAGATCAGCCACAGCATCTTCGATCTCCTTGGCGACTTCACTCGGGATCTTCTCTCTGTATTCACCGAGGCTCTTCTCTATGCTGTAAATTGTTGTGTCCGCTGTGTTCTTGGTGTCGATCAAGTCTTTCCTTTCTTTGTCTTTCTGAGCATGCAACTCTGCGTCTCTCACCATCTTCTGGATATCATCCTCGGAGAGCCCGCCAGATGATCGGATTGTGATCTGTTGCTCTTTTCCGGTCGTCTTGTCCTTGGCAGAGACAGTGACAATGCCATTTGCATCAATGTCGAACGTTACTTCGATCTGAGGGATGCCTCTTGGTGATGGTGGAATGCCCACTAGATCGAATTCTCCCAATAGCTTGTTGTCTGATGCCATTTCACGCTCACCTTGAAGCACTCTGATCCCGACTTGTGTCTGGTTGTCGGCTGCAGTTGAGAACACCTTCAAAACAAAAACTCAACATTTTAATACGAACTTGCATCAATTATCATATCCACATGATTGTGCGTTAAAACTTAACTTATAAGAGTGTAACCATGTAGGAACATCGCCATGAGGGGTAAAGCATGGCATGCCTTGCTAAGCAACAATATAGATATAACTCTTATAGGTGCTTCATACTACCCTAATTTTGCCCTACTGTTATTTGATAATCAGGATTTCTAGTCAAAAGAAAGAACATTGCAGGCATACCTGACCCTTCTTGGTGGGGATGGTTGTGTTTCGGCCAATCAATCTTGTAAAGACACCACCAAGTGTTTCAATACCAAGCGATAGAGGTGTGACATCAAGAAGCAGCAGTTCTTTGACATCACCACGGAGTATACCACCTTGAAGTGCAGCTCCCATAGCAACAGCCTCATCAGGGTTGACACCTTTGCTAGGGGTCTTCCCAAAGATCTCAGCGACAACACTTTGTACCTTAGGGACACGAGTCATTCCTCCAACTAGGAGAACCTCATCAACTTCCTTAGCACTTATACCCGCATCCTTGAGACAGTTCTTGCAAGGATCACGAGTCCTCTCAATCAAGTGATTCACCAGAGTTTCAAACCTCGACCTTGTCAGGGTGATGTTGAAATGCTTCGCTCCAGATGCATCAGCTGTGATAAATGGCAGATTAATTTCAGTTTGAGAAGTTGATGATAGTTCAATCTTCGCCTTCTCAGCTGCTTCTCGGAGCCTCTGCAGAGCAAGTCTGTCCTTTGCGAGGTCTATTCCCTCACTGGTCTTGAATTCATTTACCAAGAAGTCCAACAAAGCATTATCAAAATCCTCTCCTCCCAAAAAGGTATCACCATTGGTGGCTTTAACCTGAAAAAGAAAATCAATGCTAATAATAATAAAAAATCCTCAAACAAAACGCAGCAGAGAACCCTGATAAAGAAAAAAACCCACTTACCTCGAAAACCCCATTAGAAATCTCCAAAACAGATACATCAAACGTCCCACCACCAAGATCAAACACAGCAATCAAACCCTCCTTATTAGTCATACCATAAGAAAGAGCAGCAGCCGTTGGTTCATTAATAATCCTCTCCACATCCAAACCAGCGATTCTACCAGCATCTTTAGTAGCTTGCCTCTGAGCATCATTAAAGTAAGCCGGAACCGTAACAACAGCTTTCTTGACAGACTTCCCCAGATAAGCTTCTGCTGTCTCTTTCATCTTTGTCAACACAAACGCTCCAACTTGACTAGGAGAATACTGCTGACCATTCGCTTCAACCCACGCATCACCGTTAGGTGCACGCACAATCTTGTAAGGCACCATTTTCATTTCCTTCTGTGTTTGTGGATCGTCGAACTTTCTCCCAATCAAACGTTTCGTTCCAAAGAGTGTGTTTGTTGGATTGGTCACAGCTTGGCGTTTAGCTGGTGTACCAACAAGAAGCTCTCCTTTTGGGTTGAAAGCTACAACTGATGGTGTGGTTCGAGCACCTTCAGCGTTCTCAATGACTTTGGGATTCTACATAAAACACAAAGTCAGCTCTAAAAAAGCTCATAAATCAAAACTCATATGATTATAGTCTCACCTTTCCCTCCATGACTGCGACACATGAGTTAGTTGTACCCAAGTCAATACCGATGACGTCATTCCCAGCAGGCTTCGAGCTGAAATCAATTAGAAGAAAACATCAGAGAAGAAACACAGTGAGATCTTGGTGTTAGAATACAGATGGAAAGATCAATCAATACCTAAATGCTCTTGAAAAGCTTCTCAAATTCTGAACAAGATAAGAGCCGTTTAATGATGTTTTCCCGCTGCTCGAAAGCTGCAACGAAAATTTGATCAGATCAGGCAAGATTGCATAAGTGCCACCAATTTCGTCTGCAGATCCACTGATCGTATGAAGACACGAGACTTACGCATTTGAAAGCTGAGAAAGGAGTGGAAGCGACTTCGCGACGTCGAATCGAGCGGAGGAGAGCGGCGGTAGCCATGGTTTTGAAGTTCGCGATGCGATAGATCAGTTGGGAACATGCAAAATGGTGCGACGAATATGCGTCTTGGTCCGGTTAAGGGTTTAGGGTTTTTGAAGGTGCGAGAGTTTCTTTTTTCTTCTAGAGAAGAGAGAAGGTTCTAGGCGGTGATGCTTCTCGACGTCGACGATCATAAAAATGATCGATTACAAAAATGTACACGAAGCTTTGCGAAACGACATCGTTTTGACATATTGGCTAGTTGAAATAGAAGGACGACACAAAACCGTAATCATACCAAAAACTGGAGAGAAACGCAAGTTCGGTTTAGAGCAAGTCCATTAGTTAGAGACCCTTATAGGTTCTAATGAATAAATTAGTAGTTAATGTTATGATTTGAAAAGTTTAGAATCTTTATTAGTCTAATTAATTTTTTTTGTGTCCAATGGAAGAACCTTATTGAGGTTCTTAAATTTTTTTTTTTAAGTTCAAATTTTTTGCCATAAATTATCAACCAAATCAGTCTTCTTATGTCACATGTTAGCCACACCCTCTACTGTCTTCTAAGAAAGAACAATCTATTTCTAAAACAATCAATGTTGGTGTTGTTACAACAAAGCTTTAACCCGAAACAAAAAAATGCAAACAAAAATGAGAAAGCGACATGTATAATAATAGAGTATGGAGGTGGCATATGCAGTTTGAGTCCTTTCTCTCTTGACACAAATATCGTAACCTGCAACATTGGAAACCAATACAATCAAAGATTGTATAAAATAGCATAGTTGCATACTCGTGATAGTGAAAGACTATAGTGTTGTATATATAAAGATACCTGCAGCCTGCAATGAAACACACTTCTTTTCTCCTCTGAATTCTTTAGCTTTTGTCCTAAGAATCTTAGTACTTTTGCTCATTCGACGCAGACTCTTTGTAGCTCATTATGAAACACTTTTCTTTTCTCCTCTGCAGCCTGCAATGTATAATACTCTTTGTCTCATATCTCTTTTAGGTTAGTAGTTTTAAGTAGGGAATAAGCAATCAATTGTACCTGAATCTCTGAGAGAATGCATACATGTAATTCTATGACCATGAAAGCACAATGTCTCAGTGCACCACCTACTTTGACATACATCTTCCATGGATATCTGAAGGATCTGTATGGACCATGTGGTGGCTCCCATGAAGCAAACCCCATCTTCACAAAGAAGAGATAAGATGTGAGGTTCTTAAGTTTGTTCCCTATGTGTTTAATGAGTGAAGAGAACCTCTACCAGAGTATCTTCTTGGCTTGTTGATTGAACGGTTGATCTATAACCACTGTACACTGGATCGTCCGTGACAGTTTCATAGACCAGAATCCTCGATGGGATTGTATCATATGCTACACAATTGAGATATGCATTCACACAGCCTGCATTAAGGAACACAACCATACACAACAAACTCAGCAACAAAACAAGACAGTAAACCAAATCACTAAGATAAAGGTGAGAGCTTTCTTCACTTACAGGGTCCAAGAAGAATGTCTCGATAGAAGAATCTAGCGAAGTCTACAGAAGAATCGACAGAAGAATCTAGCCTTTGTAATAACAATAGAGATTCCGACGAAAATCAACAGAAGAATCGAGAGAGATATGAAAAGATCAAAACAGGAGGAGGAAGAAAAAATGGATTTCGATCAGTTTGCCCAACGAAAGAAAATGAGAGAAAGAGACATAAAAGGAGATCAAATCAGAAAGTGACACGTAAGGGGTGCTTATCAGTTCTAAAAATCCTACATTAAACACCGGTTCTCTGTCTTTTTATCCTTTTTCATTTATTTATTTTTCTTTTTTTGTTTAAAACCCCTCGAGTCATGGATGGAGGTGGTCTTAGGCTACCCTTAACGAAACAAAACCTGTACAGAGCTTTATGAAACGACATCGTTTCAGTTCTTGAGTAGTTGAAATAAAAGTACAAAACAAAACCGTAAAAAACAAATCCTGAACTGGAATGTAAGGTCGATTTACGCGACCATTAACCGAGCAAAACCGGTCCAAGAAAGGAAAACGACTCAAAAGTGCTTCTCCTTCTTCAGCTATTTATAACTTGATCAGCCCTTTGCGTGAACAGGTCAGAGACATGAGCTTTGAGATTTGTTTCGCTGATGAGAGTGTGTTCTCTCACGTTGGATTCTTGGCAATCCATTGATTATATTCATCCATTCTTATGATGAAGGAGCTTGAACATGAAGTTCCACCTCCACCATAAGCCTTTTTCCAAAAACATTGAAAACATATAAAGTCTAATCGATCATTAAACCAAAAAAAAGCTTACAGGTCAGGTTCTGAAACAAACAAACCTTAGCAATTTCAGATGTATCTGCTGTATCGTCAGTACTTCTCAAGCACATTTTGAGATTATTCCGTTGCATGAATGTAACAGCTCCTATTGGCCTGCTTTCAAAGACATCTTTACTAACTTACTATCCACAATTCTTCATAAGGAAAATTAAAAAAAATTTACCTCAAACCAGAGGCAGCACTTTGTAGACTAAGTAGCTTGCCTAGCTCATCGCTTAGTTCATGGTTACCATCTGCACGCATTCCCTATTAACATAAAACAAAACAAATCTATAGTTCAACTCAATCAATGATTTTTTTTTTTTTTGAAACAAGAGGAGTTCGATGCAAAGGTTATTACCAGGCATTCTCCATAAAACCCTCTTCCCAATCTGATCTTGAAAGCTTTATTCTGCTTCAGTACCCTCTTTGCATCAACAAGCCGGGACGAAAAATACGAGTTCCCATGAGCAATGAGGTCCTCTGAACTTACCCTCAACAGCTACAACATAGAGAGACATAAAATGAAATGATTCACTGAGGAATGATACAAGGACATGCTCAACATTTCACGAAACAAAGCATCGAACCTGTTCGTACATGTAACGATTCGTGATGGAGTTAACCCTTGACCGCCACTCCTTTAGTCCGAAGCTGAAAGCCTTGACATCTGGTAATCTCCATCGTCTAAGATCAATATCTTCAATGTAATCAAGAACTGATTCAACTCGAGTTTTATCTTCATCATCTAACAAACTGAGAGATTCCCCCTATGCACATATATACAGTTCGCATTAGATACCAATCAAAGCAAAGTCATTACTAAACCATTAACATTGTCCTAACTAACCTCGGAAGATGTGAGTTTACTTGAGAAATATTCATACACAGCCTTTGAGCTACTCTTGTCAATATCAACATTAACCTTAAACCTCTTCTTTACTGAGCCAAGCTTTTGAACCGCTGACTTTCGATGATCAAAACATATGATCCTAAACCCAACAAAGAATAAAAAGATCTCAACTTTAAAACACAAAAAATGTTTGTAAAACATGACATCAATGAAACATACTCGCAATCTGTTGTGGCAGCGAAGTCTTTAGGAGCGACGAAATCGAGGAGGTAACACCTCTCGAACCTCTCCAAGCAGAGATCTTTAACCTTAAAGGGTACGACTGAGGAGAAGGGCAAGATGAGAGAGGGAATACGGAGGCGAGAGTGGTAGAGATGAGCGAAGAGAGCTGAGAAGGCGCCGGAGAAGGAAGGGTAATTGTATAGAATCAAGTTTGGTACTTTCTCTTCCAACGCGTTGGATATGGCTTCGAGCGCCGCGTCTGATCGGAAACTCCGTGCTGTTGGAATAACCGGAAGAAATATCCGGTGTAATCGCCGGGAAATCATCTACGGCGGGGATTTGAGAGGTTTTCTTTTTTTTGTTCACGGCGGAGAGTTTTTTTTTTAAGCTGAGGATTTCGGATAAATTGCATTGAACAACTCAAACTTTACATTTATTCTTAATTTACCCTTAGAGCATCATTATGGGCAGGCCTCAATTTAGGGTCCTTAGACATATTTTAATATAAATTTGTGTTAAGGGACTTTGTAAAGGACAATTGTAAAAATGAGTGATTATTGGTAGGACTTTATTTTGTCCATTACTAATTTAAGTGTTTATTTTCATAAGTAATGATATATAAAAAAGAAGTGAAATATAAAACATATAGAAGACAAATTTAACAAAGACATTAAAAATTTAGAAAACCTAAAAAACATTACAAACGACAGAATAAATTAAAGAGACAAACATTTTATTGAATTGATAGAAACTTTATAAATTATATGTTATTTGGAAGATGTCCAAATTTAGCCCAAATATTTTCAATCAAATCATTTTTTAAATGTTGATGTACTTGTTTATCCTGAATCCTTCTTCGAGGATCAATTGTACTGCCGATAGTTGAATTCAGACCGACGGAATATGCACTTTGTCCTTCTCCTTCAATAAATTCTGAAATGTTACACAGACTGTATGAACCTCGTTCATTTTCGACAATCATATTGTGGAGTATGATGCATGCTTTCATAATATTTCCCATTTTTTCTTTATCCCATAATTTAGATGGATTTTTAATAACGGCGAATCTAGCTTGGAGGACTCCGAAGGCACGCTCAACATCCTTTCGGACAGATTCTTGCGTTTTAGCAAATAAAGAATTTTTCTGGCCCTGTGGGAGTCGGATAGATTGAATAAAAGTCGCCCACTTTGGATAAATACCATCTGTGAGATAGTAAGCCAAGTGATACTCTCTTTCGTTGACGTAGAAGTTGACTTGCGGAGCTATTCCGTTAATAATGTCATCAAAAACAGGTGAGCGATCAAGAATATTGAGGTCGTTCATAGTACCTGGAGCTCCAAAAAACGCGTGCCATATCCAGAGGTCATATGAAGCTACCGCCTCTAATACAATTGTTGGTTTTCCGGTCCCTCGGGAATACATTCCTTTCCAAGAGGAGGGGCAATTCTTCCACTCCCAATGCATACAATCGATGCTTCCAATCATCCCTGGAAAGCCACGTTCTTCTCCTACAAAGAGTAGTCTTTGAAGATCCTCCGGTGTAGGACGTCTTAGATATTGATCTCCGAACAAGTGTATTATTCCGGCCGCAAAGTGGTGCAAACATTTTGCAGCAGTTGTTTCACCTAGCCGTACATATTCATCAACTGTATCAGCCCCACCACCGTATGCCAATTAACGAATTGCTGCAGTACATTTTTGAAGCGGAGTTAGACTAGTTCGCCCGGTTGCATCTTGTGTTTGGTGGAAATATGGTACTTCAGTAGCGAAACGATTAACAATACTCATGACCAATGGTTTGTTCATTCGAAACCTGCGCCGAAATAACCGATGGTCGTATGTTGGTGTTTCACTAAAATAATCATTCCAGAGTTTGTTGTGGCCTTCTTCCCGGTGTCTCTCGATAACAATTCGTTTCTTGCGGTGTTTAGGTTCTGGAAAAATATCAGCGTCTTCAAATAAATCATCAAACATGGAATCTAATTCATCATTATCATCTCTGTGGTAATGGTAATGGGAAGAAGAAGCCATTGACAATTTTTGAAAGAAATTAAAAGTTTTGAATTTTAGGAGAAGAGTGAGTTGCAATTGGGAGAAGAAGGCTACTTATATAGTTAAAGAAATGCATTTACGATTTCTTCTCCCGTGATACTATAGTTGTTATTGATCACGAGCACATTATTTCGTGATATATCCTACTGTAGTGTCAGTGTGTTGTTACATTACAAAGATGGTATTGTAGTAATGTCAATGTCTCGTGATTAAACAATACAACAGCAAATAGTTTTTGAAAGAAATATTGCATATGTAATGCATATGTAATATCTCGTGATTAAACAATACAACAACAAATAGTCAATGCATTACAAATATTTCAATCCTTTTACAACTACAGCCGAGATATTATCTTAAACATTACATAACACAACATCAGATTGATTTACTTAAACATAACTACCATGCCTATTAAAACCATTACAAGAACCAGTAAAGCCACGAAGTACTCGAAACAATGATTGTACTTTGATTTCTCCTTAGCTATGTCAGACAGACGCTTCTCTAGCCTCACCAGCTTCTGCTCAGTCTCATAGTCAGTAGAAAAGGTAAGGTTTTCAACCTTATCAGCAAGCTGAAGCACTTGGAGATCTCTTGCTTTCATCTCTTCCATCACGGCCACATCCCACCATTTCCAAACATGACACTCCCCGTCGTCTAGATTCGCGCAAGTGAAATATCTTCGCCCTGTATCAAAGTAATCTCATAACACATTGTTCTCTACCCTATACTCGAAGCTCAATATACACATTCTTCTCTACCCTATAGTCAAAGCTCAGTGTGAAAGCTGTATTACCTGGATCATTCCTGCTGGTAGACGTTGCAAGCTGTGGCTGAGCTCCACAGTAGCAACTCTGCGGGAAGCCGAACTCCACTTCGGGTTGTGGAGGATACTGTACCTGTGGACGAGCATGTACTAAGCTAATCTCAGCTTGGTCACGTCGAATGAGATCATCCGTCTCGCTGTAGCCACTGCCGCAATCATTTCCAAAGATATCCTCTGACTCCGATGGCTGGCTATAACTGTAGTCGAGCCCCATTTGTAAAATTACCTGCCGAAAACCATAATTTAACAACATTTAACATAGTAAAGATAAAACAAAGTGCAACTAGTTCAGACCACGTTAAGATAATACAAAGAAGACCACATTAAGATAATACAAAGCATACGTAGTTAAGATAATACAAAGTAGACCTAGTTAACATAATACAAACTATAGCAGAAATTCGAATCCTTGTTTTCAGAAATATTGTGCAAGAAGCTTATTCTTCACCACTTCCTCCGCTTCACTTAATGACTCTTTCTTAGCAAGGAGAGTGTCTAGTATAGCCAGCTTGGACAGTGTCTCTTTCTTCTCCAAATCCTCCTTTCTCATTGCCCAAAGACTCGCATAGTCAGCCACAGACTTCCCTTTCCCACCATTCCTTTTCGCCTTAGCAGCCTTGATACCTTCAGGCCGGGTCTCAGTTTCTGCAACATTGGTGCTTGAAGTTTCAGTCACATTTGGCTCACTATTTTTTCTCTTTGAACCGCCGGTAGCTTTAGGAGGGTTAAGGCAACGCCATTTCTGTTCATGCCTCAACACACACCACGCATGCTCAAGCGTAAACTTGTGGTCTTGATCAGAGTAGAAGATGTCATGAGCCTTCTTCAGAACATCACTGTCATTCTCACCACTTGCTATTTGTCTCTCTGCTGCAGAAAACGCCCCACAGAACTTGTTGA
>MU107866.1:0-21318 GCA_012274485.2 Sinapis alba | reverse complement strand
GTTGGAGGCAGTTGGGACGAAGGGGTGCGAATGGAACAAGTTGCACCCATTCGGCCAACAAGTCATGCCTGTTCGCCCAGGCAGTTGGGGGTCGATTTCACTCTTTAAATACAGACCCTTGGGGTCCAGCATTGCCATAATTTCCCTAAGGAAAACTCTGCCCAAATCGAGACAGAGAGAAACAAAGAGAGAGAGAGAGAGAGAGAGAGAGAGAGAGAGAGAGAGAGAGAGAGAGAGAGAGAGAGAGAGAGAGAGAGAGAGAGAGAGAGAGAGAGAGAGAGAGAGATCAAGGCTGGGCCGCGTGGGTATTGGTGGTGGATTCCGATCAGGAGTTGGCTTGTGTGAAGTGGAGATCGATTGAGGATGGCTACTAGAGGCAAGGATAAGGATTTGGAGAAGGGCTTGAGCACTCCAGAGCGTACGCCCAAGGTGAGTGGGGTGAACCGAACCATCTTGCCATGGCTGCGGTGTGATGCCATATGGGCTGTGGTCGGATTGGTGAATCCAGACCCATCTCTTCCCATCTATTTACTGATCAAATTCTCTTCATCTATATTCTCTGTGGGATTGGTGTTCCAATCTCGGTGTGACTGGACCAAGGCTTTGGCCGGTCCAGGAACATAGTCCTTGGCCTTTGGCCGGACTGGTCTTGGTCGAATTCTATTAGCTCCGGTGGGATTCATTGAATTCCGACCATGGATTCCTCTTAGTAGGGATTTATCATGAATTATCATGTATTTTATTAGGTTTTACCTAATTGATTTGAGGATGGTCAGTTATGGCCGGTTAGGCTGAATAGGGTCGAGATCAGTAGGATCGAGGCCGGTTCTTTAGATTCTAATTATGGATTCATCTTAGTTGGGATTTATGAGGAATTTTCATGAGTTTTATTTAGTTTCTGGGAATTTATTTGGATAGGTCAGATTTGGAAATCAACCATGGTCGATTGTGGTCTGGTGTGGACAAGGGGTTGGACCGCATTAGATCAGTCAGGCCGTATGTTGAATGGGTGTTCAGGTTGTCCTGAGGGATGTCCTGGATCGGGCCGAGTTCCTTGTCAACAGAATGGATAGGTTATGGAACATAGAATAGGGAACCGAACCATGCAATGTAGATTTGACTGCTAGGGTATCGGATTGTAATTATACATATGTCTTGTGGTGGTGATGCTTACAGGATCAGACCAGGACCGTGGCAAGGCCAAGGAACCATGAAGACCTGAGCCGTGGATGGATGTGTGGGTTATGGGATAGTATAGATAGTATGAACTTATGATAGCCTATTGTGCAACTGAACCTATGTATTGGATCACATGTTTCTTATTAATAAAGATACAATTTCTCTCATCTGATTAGGCTTAGGAATCGAATTGGTTGAACCTCATATGGATGAAAATAACTTAGAAAAATATTGGACCCTAAAAATGAACAAACTTACTTGATTAGTTAAGTAAGGCCGCGGGTCCTAGTTGGGTCCATTGGACCAGGATCGGGTCTTACAAGTTGGTATCAGAGTGGAGTTGTTTCTAGGATTGTTTTGTGTTATGGGAAAGCACCACACATCCGGCTGGGTCTCATGGAAGGGTCTGATTGAATGTGTTGTTAGCATTAGTAGTTGTGTGTTTTGAATCATATAACTGTTGATGGACTAATATTGTGTGTTGACTTGTCCCAAGGGTACAAGGAAGTCTAAAACGTCTCGTAAGGGCAAGGAAGCAGCTGGTGGTTCCGGACAGGTTGAAGCGGATGGGGCTAACCCAACCGCCCAAGTGCCTATCCAACCGGATGGGGCTGATGTGTGAGCCGGACTACCAATTGCCTAGCTCAACCCGACCGAGGTTCGTGTGGATGGAGCTGGAACTCAGCTGGAACAGGAGCTGGAACTCAGCTGGAACAGGAGCTGGGGCCAGCTGATGGAGCTGATGATCAGCACAGGGAGCTGGAGGATGAGGGTGAGTCCTCACATGCTGGTCGCCAGGATGGGCGTGTAGAGGCTGCGGGCAATGTGACAGTTGGGATAGCTAACCCAGCTACGGATCCATCTATGAAGGAGGTGCTGGAAGCTATGATAGCTCTGACCCAAGTGTCCACTCCACTGGTGAACTCGTCTGTGGGTCAAGCTGGAACCATTCCTACAGCTGTTCCCTTAGCTGGTAGGCGAGTGGAACAGGTGGCTGAGGTGGTGGAGATTGACCCACCACCTAGGGTGGTTAGGAGAATGGATTACCTAAAGCTACTGGAACACATAGCTAAGATGGGCACCAAACACTTTGCTGGAAGTGTTGACCCATTGGAGGCTGATGAGTGGAGAAGCAGGCTGGTCCGCAACTTCAACTCAACTCGATGCCCGGAGGAGTATCAAACGGACATAGCGGTTCATTTCCTGGAAGGTGATGCTCATAACTGGTGGTTGGACTGGACAAGCGTACCAATGGTACCATTGAACGCTTCTCCGACTTTGTGGTTGAGTTCAACCACAAGTACTTCCCGGATGAGGCTTGGGATCGTTTGGAGGCAAAGTTCTTGGACCTGGTCCAGGGTCGCAGGACGGTTAGGGAGTACGAGGAGGAGTTCAACCAACTCAGGCGCTATGTGGGTAAGGAACTGGAGGATGATTCAGTACAGGTTCGTCGGTTCATTAGAGGCCTTAGGGTGGAGCTCCGAACCTACTGCTCTGTCTGCAGTTTCCACACCGTGTCCGAGTTGGTGGAAAGGATGGCTATGTTAGAAACCAACCTAACTGAGGAAGCTAAGCTGAAAATCCGGAGCCACTCGACTGCCACTGGTGGTAGTAGTGACCGGAAGAGGAAGAGGGACCAGGCTGAGGAAGGTAAACCTTCAAGTGGTAGGTTTGTGTGCCCTAAGTGTGGAAGACACCATGGAGGTGAATGCTGGAGAGCAATGGGAGCTTGCCTCCGTTGTGACAAGATGGACCACTCAGCTCGGGACTGTCCCAGACAGGAGCAAGGAGCTGGTGGTGATACCAGGACGTGCCACTACTGTGGTAGGAAGGGACATCTCCGCAAGGACTGTCCTAAGCTGTCATCCGGGCCTAGCAAGACCCAAGGAGAGGCTAGTCGGTGTTGAATCCGAAATCGGTAACCCTAGGTCGGATATCGATTTCGATTGTGGATTTCTCAAAGAGACGATTAAGAAGGTGAATCGAAAAGTTTTATTGATGAAAGATCGATTTAGTTTGAAGAAGAACAAGGTTTAAACAAAGAATAAGTAATAAGAACCCTAATTCTAGCTTGTCCTTCAAGTATGCTTGTCCTTGTTTTCTTCCAACTTCCTTCTATATATACACCTTTCCCATTGTCGAAGTCGGTCTGATAAGCCTCATGGGCCGACTTCGTGATGATGATGGGCCGAGTTCACACTTAAATGGGCCTATGTGGGTAGATGTAATTTATCCCCAACAATAAGTCCCCCCCCAGTTCGTCGAGTTGGCTACTCGGTGAATTTCGTTGACTAGGTGAATTTAAAGGTGATCTCGGTCCATATTCTCGGCAAATTTGTAGTAGTTGGGTTGTTTCCGACGTCTTCTCGCTTGAAGAATCGAACTCGATCCCGATCTTTGTTTACTTCTCTCTTTTATATCATTAGATTGTGCCCATGCCTCCCACTTCGCGCCACTCAAAATGACTAACACCCTCGAGAATTCGGAAGTAGTGGGACACGTGTCATCATCGATAGGGTTCTAGACCTAAGCATGACAACCGCTCGTCTTCCGCCCCGAGATACTTATAAAAGTCTCACTCAACGCCACTTTCGCTATTCTTCTGCTGCTCATTACTTTGAAAGGTATTTCTCTCTACCTTCTCTCTTCTTTCTCTCTCTACATATTGATTTTTTCCGGTCCAAATGTCCTCCCCTCTTCGCCGGTGTTCTCTGAAAGGAAAAGCGGTTGCCACTGGTTCAGACTCGGAAAGGTCTGGTTCGCCGTTGATACGTAGACCAAGGACAATAATGCTCGGAGGAATGGACGATATGAGGCCAACCACCGCCGATCTGGCCTTGCTTGATAATACCCAACGTGACATCGTTAGGTATAGCATAGAACTAGAAGATCGAGAAACAACCGGTCACGCTCCTGTAGATGACGCGGAGCAGGACGTTGAACCAGACTCAGATCGGCCGACTACCCCTTGTGCGGACATCGACTCGTCGAATAAGGATAAAAGTTCAGCCGAGAAGATTAACTTCGCTCTGGCCGACTTCCTTCCTATGCGATGCACAGGAACCGACTTCGAGTTCGATGAAGAAATAGATCCAGAACAAGAGCGAACACTTGGCGTCAAGAAGAACCAAAACTGGGTAAATCATCTTCCAACCAGGTCTACATTCAAGAGCATGCGCAGACTTATCTTCCAAACGAACCCACCTGCCGGGTTCTCCTTCCTTATCGCGGCTGAGCATCAACGACCGTGGACTCCTCCGGCGGGGTACACCACGGTATACGAGTCATGGTTCAGAAACTGTTCGCTCTGGTGGCCGTTACCCGAGTTCCTAACGACGTACTGCCACCGGCGGAAAATCGCTCTTGGGCAATACACTGCAAACGGGATCAGAATCATGGTTACCCTAACAGTTTTGGCTGCCGAGTTAGGGATAACGATGTCGGTTCGTCTCTTTGAAGAGCTCACAACGCCAAGTATTACTGGCAGGACGGGATTCTTTTATGGGAAGATGGTCCCCAAATACAATGTGATTACCGGAAAACCGTCGAAAGTTAACTTCTGGAATCATCGGTACTTCTACGTCAAGATCAATGAAGCCTCCTTCGAAGATCCTTCGATAGTTCTAAATGGATATTTCAATGCTAACATTGGTACGATCTCGTTCTTTTATATTATTGCACTTCTACTGATCTTCCTTCATCTGTTTCCTCTTTGTTGCAGATCGTCTCTCGAAGTGGTCTCAAGGAGGCACCGAGTCCTTTCTTGAAGAAGTTGAGGCTATCAGAACCTTGAGTCATCAGCACTGGCCGGACATCAGTGAAACTCGTATCCAAGCTGCCTTGAAAAGAATCAATAAAGATATACTAAACTATGTCATTGCCTACATGCAAGATCCAGTTTCTTGATTCTGATGTCTTTTTATTCGAACAGCCGACGATCAAGCCGAGATTCAATCACAAAACCGAGGTCGTAGAATGGGCAAGCTAAATCTCTCTCCTCTTCCTTCCTACGCTGATACAATTGGAACGCCGGAGCACGGGAGAGGATCTTCTGATGTTAGCTGGCCCGCCAAACGAAAGCAGGACTCGAGTGTGCGAGATGCTCCCCCACGCGTAAGATCAAACCGGTCCTCACCCGTAGGACCTGAAGACCATCTCGGTTTGGGAGAAAGGGAGAGAGAGACTCCTCTCGTTGGGGAACCTTCGATCGTTCCTGTTAACGAGACAGAAGCCCCGGTGCCTATCGTGATGCCGATAGAAGAGCATCGAGTAGAGGAGGCCCCCTCTGTTGAAGGTCTGCAAGGGGATCAAAGCCAAAATCCTCCTTCAGCGACCCTAGGAGGAGAGGTAGTTGAGTATCCTCATGCTATCAACTTCAATTACCGGTCCATTGATGTCCCTTTCATCGAAGACCATGAAGCTCCAGCCCGCATGTTTCGCCAAATTAAACTCAAGAAACGAGGGATGCCCGAACTGGACCAGCTTCACCAAGATAGCCGCTATCGGGAGATGGCTAGAGCTGGTGTCATCGTAAGTTTTGTTTTTTCTTTTATATATATAACCGACCTTTCTCGGTCTACATTTACCATCGTCGACTCTCTTTTGCTTTGTCAGTTTTTCGGGAATGCTAATCTCATGGTGAGAGACTACGAGATGAAGCTCAGAGCTCAGGACACATCGCTGGAGGCGAAGACTAAGTCTTTGAAGAAGAAGAGAAAGGAAATCGCCGAGTTGGCGTATAAGGTCGAGGGGTTGACGACCGAGAAGAATGAGGCTTTGGAGAAGGCTGAACTCGAAAGATCTCGCAACGAGCTCCTATCCACAGAACTGGCGGCGCTGAAGGCTGAGAAGGAACTCCTTGACTCTCGATGCTCTGACCTGGAAAAGGAAAAATCCGAACTCCTGCTCAACTTCGAGATGACAACCAGGAGGCTGAGAGAGTCGTGGGAGTACGAGGTCAAGAAGGAAAGGCTTCGAGTTGAGTCCATTCTGAGGCAGAAGGTTATGCCGACATACGAGAAGATGGGCCAATTCCTGGGAGAACAAAATGAGATCCAGTCGAAGCTTGCCCTTTATTCGCAGGCAAAGGGGACTCGAGAGGGTCTAGAGAAGATTCAATCGCAAGGCCTGTCGATGGAAGAGGTTCTTCAGAAGGCGAGAACCGACACAGCCCACTTTTTGGAGGAGCTTCAGAGCATGGAGATTGTGGATGCCTCCGAGATTGACCTTCTTCCCGTCGACCTCGATGAACACGGCTCTAATATGGCAGTCTTTTCTCCCGAAGATATCCAAGATCTTCGTTCTTAGCTTGTGTTCTTCTCTTGTAATCTCTTTTGTTGTAATAACTTTGGCCGAGTATGGCCTTTTGAATTATGTCAGCTTTAATGAAATATCTTTTATGTAGATATTACTTTCATTTATCGCCAACCGACTTTGCTTATCGTCTAAATTTTTAGACTTAACAGATGTATGCTTCTACTGTTAAGTCGTTTATTTGTAGAACAACGAATAGGACTTTATTTCGTCAAATATGCCGACATCGTTTGATCATACAAAATAGGAAAGCGCACTTGTTCAACTTTTTTAAGTTCAACAAGTTTTTCCTTTATAGCCTACTGTGATGTCGCGTACATCATTCGACGTGTTTAACTAAATCCATTCAACATGTTTGCATACTGTGGTTTAGTACCGACTTTCAACCTCATAGTGCGAGTTGAAGTGGATTTATTGTTTACGAGTTTGAACACGTTAGTGCATAAATATATATATATATATATATATATATATTTTTTGTGACTGAACTCGGTTACGAGCTGCCTACGTACCCAAGACGGGATCAAGTCACCCGTAGTTCCCCTTTTTTTTTTGTGACTGAACTCGGTTACGAGCTGCCTACATACCCAAGACGGGATCAAGTCACCCGTAGTTCTTTTTATCATCTAAGCACCGAGGTAGCGCTTCAGGTTGATCGAGTTCCAAGATCGTGGGATCTGTTCTCCGGAGGATGTTTCGAGTCGGTAAACTCCCGGTTTGACCATGTGTATTATCTTATATGGACCTTCCCAGTTTGCGCCAAGTTTACCTGCTCTCCACTCCTTGGTATTCTCGAAGACTTTTCGAAGGACAAGATCGCCGAGTTGCAACGGTCGAGACCTCACCTTCTTGTTGTAATAGGACTCGGCGAGATGTTGATAATTCTGAATCCGTAGTAAAGCTTGATCTCGTCTTTCTTCGAGTTGATCCAGGGCATTGATCATCATTTCGTGATTCAAGTTTTCGTTCTGGGGCATCTTTATTCTCCTGAGGCTAGTAACGTTGACTTCGGCAGGAGCCATTGCCTCGACTCCATAGGCGAGTGAGAACGGCGTCTTTGCTGTTGCGCTCCGAGGTGTGGTTCGATGGGACCACAATACTCCGTCCAACTCGTCAGCCCAGTGTCCCTTCTTGAGATCTAATCGTTTCTTGATCCCGTCGATGATAGTTTTATTGGTTGCTTCAGCCTGGCCGTTTCCTTGAGGATATCGCGGGGTAGAAAAACTCAGTCGAATCCTCCATTTATCACAAAACTCCCAGAATTTGTTCGATGTGAACTGAGATCCATTGTCGGTTACTATTTCATAAGGAAGTCCGTGACGGCAGATGATATACTTCCAAACGAAACTTTGGACCTCCTTCTTGGTGATTTGGACGTAGGCCTTGGCTTCAACCCATTTTGTGAAATAATCGGTTAAAACGAGTAAGAAACGCCTTTGCTTAGAACTCGGTAGAGGACCGACTATGTCCATTGCCCATTGCATGAATGGATATGGAGAGACGGAGGTTTTCAGCAACTCGGTTGGTGAGTGGATGTTAGGTGCGTGGCGCTGGCACTTTTCGCAGCGTGATGCGTATTCTTCGCAATCTGCGACCATGGTGGGTCAATAACGCCCCTGAGTTTTAAGTTTCAGCGCGAGGGCTCTGCCTCCACTGTGGTTGCTGCCTTCTCCTTCATGAGTCTCGATCATAACGAGTTCCGCTTCTTCGTTCCCGATGCAGGTAAGAAGGACTTTATTTGCGGTCCACCGGTGTAACTTACCGTCGATAGAGACGTAATTGGAGCTTTTCGCTTTAAGTCGACGAGATTCCCACTTATCCTCAGGGAGTATCCATTTATCTAGATAGTCTAGAAAAGGGGTTCGCCAATCATTATCTTGAGTAGTCGACTGTACGATCTCGGTGATAGTGGAGGAAATGGCGTGGACGTCCTTACCGATTGGTAACAAAATACTCAGATTTTCAACTGTATGAACGGGGATTGTCCGTTTGACCTGATCCCTCTGATTGCTTCCTAGTGCGGCTAACGCGTCGGCAAAGCAATTGTCTTTTCTGGGAACCTTGACGAGTTCAAAGTGATCAAACTCGGATGTCAACTTTCTGACGACGCCGTGATATGCATCCATCCTCTCATTTTTGGCCTCATACTCACCGATGAACTGATTGGTGACGAGCTGAGAATCGCAGAAGGCTTGTACTCGTTTGGCTCCTACTACTTTGGCTAAACGAAGACCTGCGATTAACGCTTCCTATTCGGCTTCATTGTTTGATGCCGCAAACCGGAGTCGGAATGATTGTTCTATGAGTTCTCCGGTGGGTGATTGGAGATGAACGCCTATTCCCGATCCTTTGTTGGATGATGCTCCGTCGACATGCAAGATCCAATTTTTTACTGGAATGTCGAGATCAACCGCTTGATCGGGAGAGATTTCGACGGTGAAGTCGGCAAAAACTTGAGCCTTTATTGCGGGCCTGCTTTTATACGAGATATTGTATTCGCTGAGTTCGATGGCCCACTTGGAAAGTCTCCCTGACTGGTTAGCATCCTGGCGTATGGTTCGTAGCGGCAAATAGGTGAGAACGACAATGGAATGGGATTGGAAGTAAGATCGCAGTTTTCGTGCCGATGTTACTACGGCGAGGGCCATCTTTTCCAGGGTGGGATATCTCGTCTCTGCATCGGTAAGGCGTTTACTGGTGTAGAAGATGGGACGCTGTTCTCCTCGGTCTTCCTTTATTAGAACGCTGCTTACTGCTGAAGAAGAGACTGCGATGTAGAGATATAAAGTGTCGCCTGCGTTTGGTTTTGTCAATACCGGAGGAGTCGTTAAGTATTGTTTCAATGCCGAGAAGGCTTGTTCGCATACTTCGTCCCAAAGGAACTTTTTATTCCCTCGCAGCAACTCGTAGAAAGGGAGGCACTTATCGGTGGACCGGGAGATGAAACGATTAAGTGCTGCAACTCGTCCGGTTAGACGCTGAATTTCCCAATACGTTTTGGGATTAGGTAAGTCCAAAACCACGGAGATTTGTTTCAGATTTGCTTCGATTCCTCGTTTCGTGACGATATAACCAAGAAATTCTCCTGACATAACTCCAAAAGTGCATTTTGCCGGGTTCAGTTTCATCCCGTACTTGTTTAAGGTATCGAAGCATTCAGATAGGTGTCGAACGTGGTCTCTGGCGACGAGTGATTTGACCAGCATGTCGTCAATGTAGACTTCCATGGTGACTCCTAATTTGTCGGCAAACATTTTATTAACGAGTCGTTGGTAAGTAGCTCCTGCGTTCTTGAGTCCAAATGGCATAACTCAATAACAGTATGTGCCGCGGTCCGTGATGAATGATGACTTCTCGCGATCGTCCGGGTGCATCATAATCTGATTGTAGCCTGAGAAGGCATCCATGAACGCAAGGAGTTCATTTCCGGCCGTAGATTCCACCATCTGATCGATATGGGGTAACGGGAAGCTGTCCTTAGGGCATGCCTTGTTTAGATCGGTGAAATCGATGCACACCCTCCATTTCCCATTCTTCTTTTTGACTACGACCGGGTTCGCGAGCCAATCTGGATATTTAACCTCGGCAATGGACCCCGCCCCTAAAAGTCTATCGACTTCGTCATTGACGGCTTTAGCTCTTTCAGGACCGAGCTTTCGACGCTTCTGCTTGATGGGTTTGTACGTTGGGTCGACGTTGAGTCGATGTGATGTAACAGCTGGGTCAATACCAGGCATGTCGGCTGTCGTCCAGGCAAACGTTGATTTGTTTGCCCGGAGGAAGGTGGTCAATTTGGTGGATAGGGCGTCGCTTAGGTTGGAGCCAATTCCTACGGTTCTCTTAGGATAATCAGGATCGATACCGACTTGGACTGTCTCCTCTTTTTGTGGAGACGGCTTTTTATCTGGCTCGATGAGAAAAGTGACCTGTTGGCTTTTGAGATCGGAGATCAACATGCTTCGTGCGAGGCGTTGATTCCCTTTTAATGTGAAGACGGTACCTTCCTTTGTGGGAAATTTGACGCATTGGTGGTATGTTGACGGGATTGGTTTCATCATGTGAAGCCATGGGGTGCCTAGGATCGCGTTATACTGCGTTTTGGTGTCGATGACGGAGAATTTAACGAGTTTATTTATTCCCCCGGCAAAGACGTTATGGCAGATGGTTCCCAATAAGGAGGTCGATGAACCGTTGAAACCGGTAAGGGCTCTCGACGATGGCTTGATATCGTTCAGATCTACCATCATTTTTTCCAAGGTCTGTTGGAATATTAGATCGACCGAACTTCCAGTGTTGATGAGTATACGTGTGACCTCGCATGTACCGATTTGCAACTCGACTAGCAGTGGGTCGTTGTGTGGCTGATCTATATCGACGAGATCTCCTTCTGAAAAGGTTATAGAAGTTTCTCCTTCATGCTTTATCGGCCATCGTCAGGCAGTTGTGGCTCTGCGTTGGTATTCTTTTATTGATTTCACCGAATCGTTGGACAGGGGTGATCCGCCACGAATTATGTTAATTCGGTGAAAGACACTGGGACGCTTGTCAGAGAGTGTCGTCCGTAGGTCAGGAGTTGCGACACCCGTCTTAGTAGTAAGTTTATTTCGGAGATCGTCTCCCGGAATCACTGGTTTCTTTATTTGTGAGTGAGGATCTCGCAGTTCATGTGTGGAACGAACATGTACCAAGTGATCTCGAAGGTCGTAGCTATTGTTGCCCTTGGATGATTCTGATTTTTGATCCTGTAGGGGGGACTCTCGCAGCTCGGTCATAGAACGCTTGCGTTGAAGATGACCTCGTAGATCCTGGTTATCTCCGTTCTCAGGAGTCCCCAATTTCTTTCTTCGAAGAAGGATATCTCGCAGGTCGATCGTAGGGCGCCTATGCTGGAGATGATCTCGGAGATCAGAGCAATCCTTGTTTTCCATAGCACAGGAAGGTAAGGGGGTTTCCGAGATAACGTTGATCCGCCGAGCTACTTGCGGTCTTTCGTCCTCCGTATCGGTATCGTCGCGATGTCGGGGTGGAGCAGCCGCATCCTTATCATCGGGGTGAACCGCTTGGTTGGATTCCTGTTTTTTGGCACTAGCTTGTCGGTTCTTTGTCCAGCTCCCTTTCTTTCGGTTATGTTTCGACTTCGGCGGATCGGGCGTGACGGCACCGTTTCTGAATGCTGAGAATAGGGCTTCTGCGACTTGCTTGCACTCTTTAGTGTCGTGGCCTTTGGCCTTATGGTAAGTGCAGAATTTAGTTTCGTCGTATGTTAAGGGCTTCCCATCGAGGGTTCTGTCCCATACGTTCCATGGTCGATCGGTTTTCAATGTGGAGGGAGATGCATCAGGTTCCTCGGTTGCCGAGAAGACTTTTCCTTTCTTTTCGTTAGGCTGATGCTGACGAGGTTCCTGATAAGTCGTCGTTGCTTTTGGCGTCAACTGAGCCTTCAATGCATTTTGTTTTGCGGTATAGGCGGCGTTATCCTCCTCCATTCGAATGAAGCAATTCGCTCTGTGGAGTGCGTCTTCTAGGGAGATTGTACTATTCGTATAGAGGTCAGATCGGAAATACGACCTAATCTATAACGCATTGCGTAAAGCCTCCACTGCCGTCTTGTCTGGGACATCGACTTTGGAGACGAGGTTCTTGAACCGTTCCATGAAGTCGTGGAGGGATTCCTTCTGTCCCGAGAGATCTTCCATAAGTCGGTTGCTGATGCCCCTTGGCGAATATACATGGAGTAATATTTGAGGAACTCGGTAGAAAGTTCCTTAAAGGTGCTGATTGAATCCGAAGTTAACCGGGAAAACCAGGTAAGGGCGGGTCCTGCCAAACTTTCAACAATGAGTTGGCATAAGCCGTCATCTCGTTCTTCCGTGGAGAAATAGGCTCGTCCCATAGCAATATTAAAACTGGTCATATGGTCGCTGGGGTCAGAATCTCCGCGGAAAGAAGGTACTCGGAGTTTGTCCTGATGCCGTACTCGGACGTCGGTTATCTTCTTGGTGAAGGGAGTTTTTTGAGTTGCTTCCAGGATTCGATCGATTTCAGGTGCGAAACTCGTGGCTTGATGGATTTTTGACGACATGTCTTTAATCGTTCCTTGAAGACGTAGAAGTTCTTCGTTGGTCGCTTGATCGGCTGCCTGATTTCGCATCGTCGTCTGGAACAAACGTCTTCGGGCGGTATCCGGATCTTGATCGTCTGCTTGTGCAGGAGGTAGACAAGCAGCGGCGATTGTCTCGAGACGTTCTTGAGTCGCCTTATTAGCGGCATCTTGTTGATCGAGTCTTTGAACGACGGCGGCGAGAGAGGCCAAGACGGCGTTCAGGTCGACGGGCTGTTGACCTACTTGGTTTGTTGGCGATCATGTCAACGTTCTGATCGATGTTTCTTGATCGTTGTTCTTCGAAGAATCCCCACAGACGGCGCCAATTGTTGAATCCGAAATCGGTAACCCTAGGTCGGATATCGATTTCGATTGTGGATTTTTCAAAGAGACGATTAAGAAGGTGAAACGAAAAGTTTTATTGATGAAAGATCAATTTAGTTTGAAGAAGAACAAGGTTTAAACAAAGAATGAGTAATAAGAACCCTAATTCTAGCTTGTCCTTCAAGTATGCATGTCCTTGTTTTCTTCCAACTTCCTTCTATATATACACCTTTCCTATTGTCGAAGTCGGTCTGATAGGCCTCATGGGCCGACTTCGTGATGATGATGGGCCGAGTTCACACTTAAATGGGCCTATGTGGGTAGATGTAATCTATCCCCAACAGTCGGCCAGATCAGAACCGTGGACAGACCTCAACACCCTGTGTGTATGAGCTGACTAAAGATGAGAACAAGGCTGGACCATTCCAAGCGATCACTGGTAACTATTGATCTTGTTGTTTTTCAATTCAGTAGAATTGCATGGTACGAAACTTAGAATGGTTAGGTACTTAGACTGGGTCATGTGTAGGGACCCTAAGTATTGGTGGTGTGGAAACACACGTACTTTTCGATACTGGAGCTACACATAGTTTTGTGAGTCCAGGGATGCTCGGAAAGGGGTTGTTCCAGTTGGGAACGGGGGATTGTCCTGGGGTAGTGAACGCGGCCGGTGGGCAGGTTATGAGTTCATTAGGGGTGATTCAGGACGTCCCAGTGGTGATCCAAGACAGGGTCATGCCTGTGGATCTTGTGGTAGTCCACCTAAAGAATCACGAGGTGATATTAGGTATGGACTGGCTTGGAAAGAATCGGGCCACTCTTGACTGTCACCGGGGGCGTGTGCTGTTTGAGAGTGGGTGTGGGTCTCCGATCAGGTTCCAAGGTATACGTCCGGCCTCTGGATGCTTGGTGGTGTCAGCGATCCATGTGGATAGGATGCTGAGGAAGGGTTGTGAGGCTTATTTGGCCACAATCGCCACTAAGGAGGTCGTAGGGGGTGGTGACCCGGAGGGAATACCGCTGGTTCGCGAGTTCCATGATGTGTTTGGGTCCTTACAGGGCATTCCCCCTGATAGATCAGACCCATTCATAATAGAACTGGAACCAGGGACGGCCCCACTATCCAAAAGTCCCTATAGAATGGCTCCTGCCGAGATGGCCGAGCTTAAGAAGCAACTTGAAGAGTTGCTGGACAAAGGTTTTATACGACCTAGTGTGTCACCATGGGGAGCACCAGTTCTCTTTGTGAAAAAGAAGGATGGTAGCTTCAGGTTGTGCATTGACTACCGAGGGTTGAACCGGGTCACTGTGAAGAACAAGTACCCATTGCCTCGGATAGATGAGCTGTTGGATCAGCTCAGGGGTGCACAGTGGTTTTCTAAGATTGATTTGGCTTCAGGGTATCACCAGATCCCTATTGAACCAAATGACATTAGAAAGACAGCATTCCGAACTAGGTACGGCCACTATGAGTTTGTGGTCATGCCATTCGGATTGACCAATGCACCAGCAGCATTCATGAAGATGATGAATGGTATCTTCCGTGACTTCTTGGATGAATTTGTAATCATCTTCATAGATGATATATTAGTATACTCCAAGAATAAGGAAGACCATGAGAAGCATCTACGAGCTGTATTGGGACGGTTGAGGGAACAACAACTCTATGCCAAACTGAGCAAGTGTAGTTTTTGGCAAAGGAGTGTTGGTTTCCTTGGACACATTGTGTCGGAGCAGGGAGTCTCAGTTGATCCCGAGAAGATTAGGGCCATACAAGGATGGCCACGGCCTAAGAATGCCACAGAGGTTAGGAGTTTCCTAGGCCTGGCCGGATATTACCGGAAGTTTGTCAAAGGGTTTGCCAGTTTGGCTCAACCCATGACACAACTAACCGGTAAGGATGTGAAGTTTGTATGGTCGGATGAGTGTGAGAAGTGCTTCTCTGCCTTGAAGGAGATGTTGACAAATGCACCTATCCTGGTTCTGCCAGAGGCTGATCAACCGTATATGGTATACACTGATGCCTCCATCACTGGATTGGGATGTGTATTGACTCAATACGGTAAGGTCATTGCCTATGCATCTAGGCAATTGAAGAAGCATGAGGGTAACTACCCAACCCACGACCTGGAAATGGCTGCAGTAGTGTTTGCTCTGAAGATATGGCGATCCTATCTGTATGGAGCCAAGGTTCAGATCTTAACCGACCACAAGAGTCTCAAGTATATATTCACTCAGCCTGAGTTGAATTTGAGACAAAGAAGATGGATGGAGTTTGTGGCCGATTATGATCTTGAGATTGCTTACCATCCTGGTAAGGCAAATCTAGTGGCTGATGCCCTGAGTAGAAGAAGAGCTGAAGTGTCAGCTGAGAAGGAGGCGGATGTACTGGAAAGTATGGTCCGGTCATTACATTTGAACACCTTGGTAAGCGAGGACGAACCATTGGGTTTAGAGGCAGTGAACCAGGCCGACTTGCTGACCAGGATTAGGCGAGCACAAGGCTTGGATGAGAACCTTCAGAAGGTTGCTCAGAATGATAAGACGGAGTACCAGGTTGCACAGGATGGAACAATCTTGGTCCATGGTAGGATCAGTGTTCCAAATGTGAGAGCACTTAAGGAGGAGATTATGGGTCAGTCTCATAAGTCTAAGTTCTCTGTGCATCCTGGCTTGAACAAGATGTACAAGGACATCAAGAGGTATTACCATTGGGTCCGAATGAAGACTGATGTGGCCGAATGGGTGGCTAAGTGCCCTACTTGTCAACTTGTCAAGGCTGAGCACCAAGTACCCAGTGGGTTACTTCAGAACCTACCCATTCCAGAATGGAAGTGGGACCATATCACCATGGATTTTGTGTCTGGATTTCCCACGACTAGAAACAAGAAGGATTCAGTCTGGGTGGTGGTGGATCGCTTAACCAAATCAGCTCATTTCATACCAATCAAGAAGACTGATGGTGTGGAACCCTTGGTAAGGGTTTATATGGATGAGATAGTACGTCTGCATGGAGTGCCGGCTAGCATTGTTTCGGATAGAGATCCTCGGTTTGCTTCTTACTTCTGGAAGGCTTTTCAAAAAGCCTTGGGAACAAGAGTGAACATGAGTACATCTTATCATCCACAAACGGATGGTCAGTCGGAAAGAACCATCCAGACGTTGGAAGACATGCTTAGGGCATGTGTCTTGGACTGGGGAGATTCTTGGGAGAGGCATCTGCCTTTAGTGGAGTTTGCTTACAACAACAGCTTTCACACTAGCATAGGGATGTCCCCCTATGAGGCTTTATATGGGCGACCATGCAGGACACCATTATGCTGGACCCAAGTGGGGGAGCGCAGCATGATAGGACCTGAGATTGTGGAAGAGACCACAGAGAAGATCAAGTTTATAAGGGATAGGATGAAGGAGGCACAGGACCGCCATAAGTCTTATGCGGATAGGAGAAGAAAGCATGTGGAATTTGGGGTAGGCGACATGGTCTACTTGAAGATGATTACCTTTAAGGGTAGAAAGAGGGTATCTGGCCGGAGGAAGCTGGATCCAAGGTACTTGGGTCCATTCCAGATCATAGAGAGGGTTGGTGCCGTGGCTTACAAGCTGAACCTACCAACCGAAATGGATGCATTCCACAATGTGTTCCATGTCTCGCAGCTGAGGAAATGTCTTTCAGATCAAGACATAGTTGTCCCAGAGCTTCCATCTGATCTAGGCACGAACCTCACCTTAGAGATAAGGCCGGTTTGGATTGTGGATAGGATGGAAAAAGCCATGAGGAGAAACACCATACAGATGGTCAAGGTTGTTTGGGAGTGTAATGGCCAAGAACAAGTTACTTGGGAGACGGAGGCAAGAATGAAGGCTGACTTCCGAGAATGGTATGGTCAGTTTTTCAAGGAGACAAGTCTAGGGTTGGATTCGAGGACGAATCCATCTCAAGTGGGGGAGACTTGTCATGTCCCTGATTCGGGATAAGGCCCTCGGGCACAGCCATGGTACGAGGAAATGCACCAGTCAGGTCACATGACCCAAAGACAAGTGTATCATGGCTGGGATGGATGGTTAAGTGCATCAGTAGGCTGAGACTTAACCGGAATGGGATGGAGACAAGGAAGGAAGAGCTGGATGGGTTTTAAAATAGCTGGACAAGACATGGAAGAAGCTCGATCAGCTAGATCAAGCTTGGTGCAGATCAGTGTAGCTCACCTTACCTTAGGTCAGCTCCGGTACATGGACCACTAGCTCACTCAGCTCGGGCAGCTAGCAACCAGCTCACCCCAGCTCGGTGGAGTGTTCGGGTCTTGGTCGAGGGGCTCGGGTCTTGGGCGGTTACGGGACCGGTCCGGTCGGCCAAGCAAGGTCCGACATGGTTATGGTCAGGGGGCAACTAGGCGAGGCAGAGGACTGGACCAGGAGTCTCTCACTCGAACAGGATAAGGGGGTCTTGGGCGGTTGGAGGCAGTTGGGACGAAGGGGTGCGAATGGAACAAGTTGCACCCATTCGGCCAACAAGTCATGCCTGTTCTCCCAGGCAGTTGGGGGTCGATTTCACTCTTTAAATACAGACCCTTGGGGTCCATAGTTGACACAATTTCCCTAATGAAAACTCTGCCCAAATCGAGACAGAGAGAAACAAAGAGAGAGAGAGAGAGAGAGAGATCAAGGCTTGGCCGCATGGGTATTGGTGGTGGATTTCGATCAGGAGTTGGCTTGTGTGAAGTGGAGATCGATTGAGGATGGCTTCTAGAGGCAAGGATAAAGATTTGGAGAAGGGATTGAGCACTCCAGAGCGTACGCCCAAGGTGAGTGGGATGAACCGAACCATCTTGCCATGGCTGCGGTGTGATGCCGTATGGGCTGTGGTCGGATTGGTGAATCCAGACCCATCTCTTCCCATCTATTTACTGATCAACTTCTCTTCATCTATATTCTCTGTGGGATTGGTGTTCCAATCTCGGTGTGACTGGACCAAGGCTTTGGCCGGTCCAGGAACATAGTCCTTGGCCTTCGGTCGGACTGGTCTTGGTCGGATTCTATTAGCTCCGGTGGGATTCATTGAATTCCGATCATGGATTCCTCTTAGTATGGATTTATCATGAATTATCATGTATTTTATTAGGTTTTACCTAATTGATTTGAGGATGGTCAGTTATGGCCGGTTAGGCTGAATAGGGTCGAGATCAGTAGGATCGAGGCCGGTTCTTTAGATTCTGATTATGGATTCATCTTACTTGGGATTTATTAGGAATTGTCATGAGTTTTATTTAGTTTTTGGGAATTTATTTGGATAGGTCAGATTTGGAAATCAACCATGGTCGATTGTGGTCTGGTGTGGACAAGGGGTTGGACCGCATTAGATCAGTCAGGCCGTATGTTGAATGGGTGTTCAGGGTTTCCTGAGGGATGTCCTGGATCGGGCCGAGTGCCTTGTCAACAGAATGGATAGGTTATGGAACATAGAATAGGGAACCGAACCATGCAATGTAGATTTGACTGCTAGGGTATCGGATAGTACTTATACATATATCATGTGGTGGTGTTTCTTACAGGATCAGACCAGGACCGTGGCAAGGCCAAGGAACCATGAAGACCTGAACTGTGGATGGATGTGTGGGTTATGGGATAGTATAGATAGTATGAACTTATGATAGCCTATTGTGCAACTGAACCTATGTATTGGATCACATGTTTCTTATTAATAAAGAAACAATTTCTCTCATCTGATTAGGCTTTGGAATCGAATTGGTTGAACCTCATATGGATGGAAATAACTTAGAAAAATATTGGACCCTAAAAATGAACAAACTTACTTGATTAGTTAGGTAAGGCCGCGGGTCCTAGTTGGGTCCATTGGACCAGGTATCGGGTCTTACAAGTACGGTTAAGGCTTATCATATCAGCCTTTCGGTACATATTTGTCGATTTTCATGGTCTGATGGACCAGTCTTAACAGCCTTGGTCCAACCAGGCAGTACGGATGGCTGATAGTATCAGCCTATCAGTACGTATGGGTTATTTTTCATGTACTGATGGGACCATTCTAGAGAGTCCATGGTCCGTTGAGTTAAATCCTTCTATTCAGTACGGATAAGGATGATCATATCATCCTATCAATACGTATGGGTCGATTTTTCATGGCCTGATGGACCAGTCTGGAAAGTCCTTGGTCCTTCCAGGAAGTATGGATGGCTGGTCGTATCAGCCTATCAGTACGTATGGGTCATTTTTCATGTATTGATGGGACTAGTCCAGACAGTCCATGGTCCTTTGAGTTAAATCCTTCCATTCAGTACGGATAAGCCTGATCATATCAGCCTATCAGTAGATATGGGTCAATTTTTCATGGCCTAATGGACCAGTCTGGACAGTGTTTGTTCCTTCCAGGCAGTACGGATGGCTGATCGTATCAGCCTATCAGTACATATGAGTCATTTTTCTTGTACTGATGGGACCAGTCTGGACAGTCCATGGTCCGTTAAGTTAAATCCTTCCATTCAGTACATATAAGCCTATCAGTACGTATGGGTCAATTTTTCATGGCGTGATGGACCAGTCTGGACAGTCCTTGGTCCTTCCAGGCAGTATGGATGGCTGGTCGTATCAGCCTATCAGTACGTATGGGTCATTTTTTATGTACTGATGGGAGTAGTCCGGACAGTCCATAGTCCTTTGAGTTAAATCCTTCTATTCAGTGTGGATAAGGCTGATCATATCAGCCTATCAGTACGTATGAGTCACTATTTCATGGCCTGATGAACCCGTCTGGATAGTCCTTGGTCCTTCCAGGCAGTATGGATAAGCCTGATCATATCAGCCTGTCAGTACGTATGGGTCAATTTTTCATTGCCTGATGGACCAGTCTAGACAGTGTTTGTTGCTTCCAGGCAGTACGAATGGCTGATCGTATCAGCCTATCAGTACGTATGGGTCATTTTTCTTGTACTGATGGGACCAGTCCGGACAGTCCATGGTCCGTTAAGTTAAATCTTTCCATTAAGTACATATAAGGCATATCATATCAGCCTATCAGTACGTATCGGTCAATTTTTCATGGCGTGATGGACCAGTCTAGACAGTCCTTGTTCCTTCCAGGCAGTATAGATGGCTGGTCGTATCAGCCTATCAGTACGTATGGGTCTTTTTTTTGTACTGATGGGACTAGTCCGGACAGTCCATGGTCCTTTGAGTTAAATCCTTCCATTCAGTATGGATAAGGCTGATCATATCAGCCTATCAGTATGTATGGGTCTATTTTTCATGGCCTGATGGACTAGTCTTGACGGTTCTTGGTCCTTCCAGGCAGGACGGATGGCTGATCGTATCAGCCTATCAGTATGTATGGGTAATTTTTCTTGTACTGATGGGACCAGTCCGGACAGTCCATGGCCCGTTAAGTTAAATCCTTCCATTTAGTACATATAAGGCTGATCATATCAGCCTATCAGTACGTATGGGTCAATTTTTCATGGCGTGATGGACCAGTCTGGACAGTCCTTGGTCCTTCCAGGCAGTATGGATGGCTGGTCGTATCAGCCTAGCAGTACGTATGGGTCATTTTTTATGTATTTATGGGACTAGTCCGGACAGTCCATTGTCCTTTGAGTTATTTCCTTCCATTCAGTATGAATAAAGCTGATCATATCAGCCTATCAGTACGTATGGGTCGATTTTTCAAGGCCTGATGGACTAGTCTGGACAGTCGTTGTTCCTTCCAGGCAGTACAGATGGCTGATCGTATCAGCCTATTGTACGTATGGGTCATTTTTCATGCATTGATGGACCATTCTAGACAGTCCATGGTCCGCTGAGTTAAATCTTTCCATTCAGTACAGATAAGGCTGATCTTATCAGCCTATCAGTACGTATGGGTCGATTTTTCATGGCCTGATGGACCAGTCTGGACAGTCCTTGGTCCTTCCAGGCAGGACAAATGGCTGATCGTATCATCCTATCAGTACATATGGGTCATTTTTTATGTACTGATGGGACCAGTACGTATAGTCCATGGTCCATTGAGTTAAATCCTTCTATTCAGTACAGTTAAGGCTGATCATATCAGCCTACCAGTACGTATGGGTCGATTTTTCATGGGTTAATGGACTAGTCCGGACAGTTCCTGGTCCATCCAGGCAGTACGGATTGCTGATCGTATCAGCCTATCAGTACATATGAGTCATTTTTCTTGTACTGATGGGACCTGTCATGTCCCTGAATCTGGCTGAGGCCTTGGGCACAGCCATGGTACGAGGAGACGTACCAGTCAGGTCATAGGACCTAAAGACAAGCGTATCATGGCTGGAATGGATGGTTAAGGGCCTCGGTAGGCTGAGACTTAACCAGGATCGAGGGAGGCAAAAGGAAAGAAGGTCGGAAGAGTTCTAAGGCAGCTGGATCGG
>MU107865.1:3252-27295 GCA_012274485.2 Sinapis alba | reverse complement strand
GGAATAACTTCTTAAACATAACTCATTTGGGATTTATTCAACTTCATGAATACTCTACACTGAATAATGGTTCCAAATCAATCTTCTTACATAGTGATTCATCCTGGTTTGATTAGGAGCTTGAAGAACCTGCCATATGTCCAAACAGGCTAAACATGGATATCCTGATTAGAAAATGGAATAACTTCTTAAACATAACTTCTTTGGGATTTATTCAACTTCATGGATACTCTCCACTGAATAATGGTTCCAAATCAAGCTTCTTACATAGTGATTCATCATGGTTTGATTAGAAGCTTCAAGAACTTGCCATATGTCGAAAAAGCTAAAATGGATATCATGATTAGAAAGTGGAATAACTTCTTAAACATAACTCATTTGGGATTTATTCAACTTCATGAATACTCTCCACTAAATAGTGGTTCCAAATTAATCTTCTTACATAGTGATTCAACTTTGTTTTATTAGAAGCTTCAAGAACTTGCCATATGTCCAAAAAGGCTAAACATGGATATCCTGATTAGAAAGTGGAATAACTTCTTAAACATAACTCCTTTGGGATTTATTCAACTTCATGTATACTCTCTACTGAATAATGGTTCCAAATCAATCTTCTTACATAGTGATCCAACATGGTTTGATTAGGAGCTTGAAGAACTTGCCATATGTCAAAATAGGCTAAACATGGATATCCTAATTAGAAAGTGGAATAACTTCTTAAACATAACTCCTTTGGGATTTATTCAACTTCATGGATACTATCCACTGAATAATATTTCCAAATCAAGCTTCTTACATAGTGATTTATCCTGGTTTTATGAGAAGCTTCAAGAACTTGCCATATGTCCAAACAGGCTAAACATGGATATCCTGATTAGAAAGTGGAATAACTTCTTAAACATAACTCCTTTGGAATTTATTAAACTTCATAGATACTCTCCACTGAATAATTGTTCCAAATCAAGCTTCTTACATAGTGTTTCATCTTGGTTTGTTTAGAAGCTTCAATAAATTGTCATATGTCCAAATAGGCTAAATATGGATATCCTGTTTAGAAAGTGGAATAACTTCTTAAACATAACTCCTTTGGGATTTATTCAACTTCATCGATACTCTCCACTGAATCATGGTTCCAAATCAAGCTTCTTACATAGTTATTCATCCTGGTTTTATTAGAAGCTTCAAGAACTTGTCATATGTCCAAACATGCTAAACATGGATATCCTGATTAGAAAGTGGAATAACTTCTTAAACATAACTCCTTTGGGATTTATTCAACTTCATGAATACTCTCCACTGAATAACGGTTCCAAATCAATCTTCTTACATAGTGATTCATCATGGTTTGATTAGGAGCTTGAAGAACTTTCCATATGTCAAAATAGACTAAACATGGATATCCTAATTAGGAAGTGGAATAACTTCTTAAACATAACTCCTTTGGAATTTATTCAACTTCATGGATACTCTACACTGAATAATGGTTCCAAATCAAGCTTCTTACATAGTGTTTCAACTTGGTTTGTTTAGAAGCTTGAATAAATTGTCATATGTCCAAATAGGCTAAATATGGATATCCTATTTAGAAAGTGGAATAACTTCTTAATAATAACTCCTTTGGGATTTATTCAACTTCATGGAGACTCTCCACTGAATAATGGTTCCAAATCAAGCTTCTTACATAGTTATTCATCCTGATTTGATTAGGAGCTTCAAGAAATTGTCATATGTCCAAATAGGCTAAATATGGATATCCTGTTTAGAAAGTGGAATAACTTCTTAATCATAACTCCTTTGGGATTTATTCAACTTCATGGATACTCTTCACTGAATAATGGTTCCAAATCAATTTTCTTACATAGTGATTTAACCTGGTTTGATTAGAAGCTTCAAGAACTTCAAATATGTCCAAACAGGCTAAACATGGATATCCTGATTAAAATGTGGAATAACTTCTTAAACATAACTCCTTTTGGATTTATTCAACTTCATGGATACTCTCCACTGAATAATATTTCCAAATCAATCTTCTTACATAGTGATTCATCATTGTTTGATTAGCAGCTTGAAGAACTTGCCATATGTCCAAATAGGCTAAACATGGATATCCTAATTAGAAAGTGAAATAACTTCTTAAACATAACTCCTTTGGGATTTATTCAACTTCATGGATACTCTCCACTGAATAATGGTTCCAAATCATGCTTCTTACATAGTGATTCATCATGGTTTGATTAGAAGCCTCAAGAACTTGCCATATGTCCAAATAGGTTAAACATGGATATCCTGATTAGAAAGTGGAATAACTTCTTAAACATAACTCATTTGGTATTGATTCAACTTCATGGATACTCTCCACTGAATAATGGTTCCAAATCAAGCTTCTTACATAATGTTTCATCTTGGTTTGTTTAGAAGCTTGAAGAAATTGTCATATTTCCAAACAGGCTAAACATGGATATCCTGATTAGAAAGTGGAATTACTTCTTAAACATAACTTCTTTGGGATTTATTCAACTTCATGGATACTCTCCACTGAATAATGGTTCCAAATCAATCTTCTTACATAGTGATTCATCATGGTTTGATTAGGAGCTTGAAGAACTTGCCATATGTCCAAACAGGCTAAACATGGATATCCTGATTAGAAAGTGGAATAACTTCTTAAAAATAAATCCTTTGGGATTTATTCAACTTCATGGATACTCATCACTGAATAATGGTTCAAAAACAATATTCTTACATATTTATTCATCCTGGTTTGATTAGGAGCTTGAAGAACTTGCCATATGTCCAAATAGGCTAAACATTCTGATCAGAAAGTGGAATAACTTCTTAAACATAACTCCTTTGGGATTTATTCAACTTCATGGATACTCTCCACTGAATAATGTTTCCAAATCAAGCTTCTTACATAGTGTTTCATCTTGGTTTGTTTAGAAGCTTGAATAAATTGTCATATGTCCAAATAGGCTAAATATGGATATCCTGTTTAGAAAGTGGAATAACTTCTTAATCATAACTCCTTTGGGATTTATTCAACTTCATGGATACTCTCCACTGAATAATGGTTCCAAATCAAGCTTCTTACATAGTGATTCATCCTGGTTTGATTAGAAGCTTCAAGAAATTGCCATATGTCAAAATAGGCTAAACATGGATATGCTGATTAGAAAGTGGAATAACTTCTTAAACATAACTCCTTTGGGATTTATTCAACTTCATGGACTCTCTACACTGAATAATGGTTCCAAATCAAGCTTCTTACATAGTGTTTCATCTTGGTTTGTTTACAAGCTTGAAGAAATTGTCATATTTCCAAACAGGCTAAACATGGCTATCCTGATTAGAAAATGGAATAACTTCTTCAACATAACTCCTTTAGGATTTATTCAACTTCATGGATACTCTCCACTGAATAATGGTTCCAAATCAATCTTCTTACATAGTGATTCATCCTGGTTTGATTAGGAGCTTGAAGAACTTGCCATATGTCCAAAAAAGCTAAATATGGATATCCTGATTAGAAAATGGAATAACTTATTAAACATAACTCCTTTGGGATTTATTCAACTTCATGGATACTCTCCACTGAATAATGGTTCCAAATCAATCTTCTTACATAGTGATTCATCCTGGTTGATTAGAAGCTTCAAGAAATTGCCATATGTCCAAACAGGCTAAACATGGATATCCTGATTAGAAAGGGGAATAACTTCTTAAACATAACTCCTTTGGGATTTATTCAACTTCATGGACACTCTCCACTGAATAATGGTTCCGAGTCAATCTTCTTACATAGTTTTTCATCCTGGTTTGATTAGGAGCTTGAAGAACTTGCCATATGTCAAAACAGGCTAAACATAGATATCCTGATTAGAAAGTGGAATAACTTCTTAAACATAACTCCTTTGGGATTTATTCAACTTCATGGATACTCTTCACTGAATAATGGTTCCAAATCAATTTTCTTACATAGTGATTTAACCTGGTTTGATTAGAAGCTTCAAGAACTTGCCATATGTCCAAACAGGCTAAACATGGATATCCTGATTAAAATGAGGAATAACTTCTTAAACATAACTCCTTTGGGATTTATTCAACTTCATGGATAATCTCCACTGAATAATGTTTCCAAATCAATCTTCTTACATAGTGATTCATCATGGTTTGATTAGCAGCTTGAAGAACTTGCCATATGTCCAAATAGGCTAAACATGGATATCCTAATTAGAAAGTGGAATAACTTCTTAAACATAACTCCTTTGGGATTTAGTCAACTTCATGGATACTCTCCACTGAATAATGGTTCCAAATCATGCTTCCTACATAGTGATTCATCCTGGTTTGATTAGAAGCTTCAAGAACTTGCCATATGTCCAAATAGGCTAAACATGGATATCCTGATTAGAAAGTGGAATTACTTCTTAAACATAACTTCTTTGGGATTTATTCAACTTCATGGATACTCTCCACTGAATAATGGTTCCAAATCAATCTTCTTACATAGTGATTCATCCTGGTTTGATTAGGAGCTTGAAGAACTTGCCATATGTCCAAACAGGCTAAACATGGATATCCTGATTAGAAAGTGGAATAACTTCTTAAAAATAAATCCTTTAGGATTTATTCAACTTCATGGATACTCTCCACTGAATAATGGTTCCAAATCAATCTTTTTACATAGTGATTCATCCTGGTTTGATTAGGAGCTTGAAGAACTTGCCATATGTCCCAAAAGGCTAAACATGGATATCCTGATTAGAAAGTGGAATAACGTCTTAAACATAACTCCTTTGGGATTTATTCAACTTCATGGATACTCTCCACTGAATAATGGTTCCCAATCAAGATTCTTACATAGTGATTCATCCTGGTTTGATTAGAAGCTTCAAGAAATTGTCATATGTCCAAACAGGCTAAACATAGATATCCTGATTAGAAAGTGGAATAACTTATTAAACATAACTCCTTTGGGATTTATTCAACTTCATGGATACTCTCCACTGAATAATGGTTCCAAATCAATCTTCTTACATAGTGATTCACCCTAGTTTGATTAGGAGCTTAAAAGACTTGCCATATGTCCAAACATGCTAAACATGGATATCCTGATTAGAAAGTGGAATAACTTCTTAAACATAACTCCTTTGGGATTTATTCAACTTCATGGATACTCTCCACTGAATAATGGTTCCAAATCAAGTTTCTTACATAGTGATTCATCCTGGTTTGATTAGAAGCTTCAAGAACTTGCCATATGTCGAAAAAGGCTAAACATGGATATCCTGATTAGAAAGTGGAATAACTTCTTAAACTTAACTCATTTGGGATTTATTCAGCTTCATGAATACTCTACACTGAATAGTGGTTCCAAATCAATCTTCTTACATAATTTGTTCATCCTGGTTTGATTAGGAGCTTGAAGAACTTGCCGTATGTCCAATAGGCTAAACATGGATATTCTGATTACAAAGTGGAATAACTTCTTAAACATAACTCCTTTGGGATTTATTCAACTTTATGGATACTCTCCACTGAATAATGGTTCCAAATCAAGCTTCTTACATAGTGTTTCATCTTGGTTTGTTTAGAAGCTTGAATAAATTGTCATATGTCCAAATAGGCTAAATATGGATATCCTGTTTAGAAAGTGGAATAACTTCTTAATCATAACTCCTTTGGGATTTATTCAACTTCATGGACTCTCTCCACTGAATAATGGTTCCAAATTAAGCTTCTTACATAGTGTTTCATCTTGGTTTGTTTAGAAGCTTGAAGAAATTGTCATATTTCCAAACAGGCTAAACATGGATATCCTGATTAGAAAATGGAATAACTTCTTAAACATAACTCCTTTAGGATTTATTCAACTTCATGGATACTCTACACTGAATAATGGTTCCAAATCAATCTTCTTACACAGTGATTCATCCTGGTTTGATTAGAAGCTTCAAGAAATTGGCTCATGTCTAAACAGGCTAAACATGTATATCCTGATTAGAAAGTGGAATAACTTCTTAAACATAACTCCTTTGGGATTTATTCAAATTCATGGACACTCTCCACTGAATAATGGTTCCAAATCAATCTTCTTACATAGTTTTTCATCCTGGTTTGATTAGGAGCTTGAAGAACTTGCCATATGTCAAAACAAGCTAAACATGGATATCCTGATTAGGAAGTCGAATAACTTCTTAAACATAACTCCTTTGGGATTTATTCAACTTCATGGACACTCTCCACTGAATAATGGTTCCAAATCAATCTTCTTACATAGTTTTTCATCCTGGTTTGATTAGGAGCTTTAAGAACTTGCCATATGTCAAAACAGGCTAAACATGGATATCCTGATTAGAAAGTGGAATAACTTCTTAAACATAATTCCTTTGGGATTTATTCAACTTCATGGATACTCTCCACTGAATAATGGTTCCAAATCAAGTTTCTTACATAGTGATTCATCCTGGTTTGATTAGAAGCTTCAAGAACTTGCCATATGTCGAAAAAGGCTAAACATGGATATCCTGATTAGAAAGTGGAATAACTTCTTAAACATAACTCCTTTGGGATTTATTCAACTTCATGGATACTCTCCACTGAATAATGGTTCCAAATCAATCTTCTTACATAGTGATTCATCATGGTTTGATTAGGAGCTTGAAGAACTTGCCATATGTCAAAATAGGCTAAACATGGATATCCTAATTAGGAAGTGGAATAACTTCTTAAACATAACTCCTTTGGAATTTATTCAACTTCATGGATACTCTGCACTGAATAATGTTTCCAAATCAAGCTTCTTACATAGTGATTTATCCTGGTTTTATTAGAAGCTTGAAGCACTTGCCATATGTCCAAACATGCTAAACATGGATATCCTGATTAGAAAATGGAATAACTTCTTAAACATAACTCCTTTGGGATTTATTCAACTTCATGGATACTCTCCACTGAATAATGGTTCCAAATCAACCTTCTTACATAGTGATTAAACCTGGTTTGATTAGAAGCTTCAAGAACTTGCCATATGTCCAAACAGGCAAAACATGGATATCCTGATTAAAATGTGGAATAACTTCTTAAACATAACTCCTTTGGGATTTATGCAACTTCATGGATACTCTCCACTGAATAATGGTTCCAAATCAATCTTCTTACATAGTGATTCATCATGGTTTGATTAGGAGCTTGAAGAACTTGCCATATGTCCAAATAGGCTAAACATGGATATCCTAATTAGAAAGTGGAATAACTTCTTAAACATAACTCCTTTGGGATTTATTCAACTTCATGGATACTCTCCACTGAATAATTGTTCCAAATCATGCTTCTTACATAGTGATTCATCCTGGTTTGATTAGAAGCTTCAAGAACTTGCCATATGTCCAAATAGGCTAAACATGGATATCCTGATTAGAAAGTAGAATAACTTCTTAAACATAACTCATTTGGGATTGATTCAACTTCATGGATACTCTCCACTGAATAATGGTTCCAAATCAAGCTTCTTACATAGTGTTTCATCTTGGTTTGTTTAGAAGCTTGAAGAAATTGTCATATTTCCAAACAGGCTAAACATGGATATCCTGATTAGAAAATGGAATAATTTCTTAAACATAACTCCTTTGGGATTTATTCAACTTCATGGATACTCTCCACTTAATAATGGTTCCAAATCAATATTCTTACATAGTGATTCATCCTGGTTAGATTAGGAGCTTGAAGAACTTGCCATTTGTCCAAACAGGCTAAACATGGATATCCTGATTAGAAAGTGAATAACTTCTTAAACATAAATCCTTTGGGATTTATTAAACGTCATGGATACTCTACACTGAATAATGGTTCCAAATCAATCTTCTTACATAGTGATTGATCCTGGTTTGATTAGGAGCTTGAAGAACTTGCCATATGTCCAAAAAGGCTAAACATGCATATTCTGATTAGAAAGTGGAATAACTTATTAAACATAAATCCTTTGGGATTTATTCAACTTCATGGATACTCTCCACTGAATAATGGTTCCCAATCAATCTTCTTACATAGTGATTCATCCTGGTTTGATTAGAAGCTTCACGAACTTGCCATATGTCCAAAAAGGCTAAACATGGATATCCTGATTAGAAAGTGGAATAACTTCTTAAACATAACTCATTTGGGATTTATTCAACTTCATGAATACTCTCCACTGAATAATGGTTCCAAATCAATCTTCTTAAATAGTGTTTCATCCTGGTTTGATTAGGAGCTTGTAGAATTTGCCATATGTCCAAACAAGCTAAACATGGATATCCTGATTAGAAAGTGGAATAATTTCTTAAACATAAATCCTTTGGGATTTATTCAACTTCATGGATACTCTCCACTGAATAATGGTTCCAAATCAAGCTTCTTACATAGTGATTCATCCTGGTTTGATTAGAAGCTTCAAGAACTTGCCATATGTCCAAAAAGGCTAAACATGGATATCCTGATTAGAAAGTGGAATAACTTCTTAAACATAACTCATTTAGGATTTATTCAACTTCATGAATACTCTCCACTGAATAATGGTTCCAAATCAATCATGGTTTGATTAGGAGCTTGAAGAACTTGCCATGTGAGAGTTTAAGAGAATTAAGTGAAGAACATGAGGAGAGAGAGAGGATTTCGTGTGAGATAGAGAGAGACTGAGAAAGGAGGAACTGAATTCCTTAGATTAATTGTTTGCAAGCCAGGTTACATAAATAGGCAATAGAAATATCCTTGGAAACTATTAAACAAGTAAATATAATAAACAATTCAAAATGGTCCAAACTGTCCCACTGCCTTGGTTAAGACTGTCCCACTGTCTTGGTTCAGACTGTCCCACTGTCCCACTGTCTTGGTTCAGACTGTCCCACTGTCCTACTGTCCTGGACCAGAGAAAGGGACAGGTCCTAACATCCCCACAGTGTCCAGCTTCCTCTCCACATGTGATCAAACCTCCAAATGGTTACCATGCCTTATGCAAGTTTAAGTAACTCGCCCTTGCTCCATTCCAGGTTGCTCTCTCTTCTTCACTTGCCTTGCAAGTCACTCTAGCTGCTTAGGTTGTATGGACATCCTTGGTTGACAAGTTACCTCACTTACTTGCTTAATCCGAGTTGTCTTGATTCCTCTAGCTTCATCTCAATGTGCCATTCATTTCTTATGGTCAACACTCCCCCTCAAGCTTGACCATAAGGACTGGTTAAGCTTGGAAACCATGAAGCATTCCCTCATTAAAACCTTGGTTGGAAAAACCACTTGGGATAAAAACCAAGCCAAGGAAAAAGAGTAGAACACCTCATGGCTAAGAGGATCAGTGTGATGAGAGATCCATGAGTCCAAGTTTTGAATGAATTAACTCACATACCTTAGAGCTTGCAGCCTTAGTGAAGATGTCAGCCAATTGATCTTCACTTCTTGTGTAGCAAGGAAGGATGATCTTCTGTTCCACAGCTTGCCTCACTTTGTGACAGACTACTTCAATGTGTTTAGTCCTCTCATGAAAGACTGAGTTGCTGGCAATATGTATGGCAGCTTGATTGTCACAATGCATAGTGATTGGTGTTGTAGTTTCAATCCCCAAGTCTTTGAGCAGCCCCTTGATCCAAGTTAACTCGCTAGTGAGCTTCCTCATGGCTCTATACTCTGCTTCAGCACTTGAGCATGACACTACNATGGCAGCTTGATTGTCACAATGCATAGTGATTGGTGTTGTAGTTTCAATCCCCAAGTCTTTGAGCAGCCCCTTGATCCAAGTTAACTCGCTAGTGAGCTTCCTCATGGCTCTATACTCTGCTTCAGCACTTGAGCATGACACTACCTTCTGCTTCTTGCTCTTCCAAGTCACCAAATTGCCTCCAATGAAAGTGCAATACCCAGTAGTTGATCTCCTATCAACTCTGTCTCCTGCCCAATCAGCATCACAATATCCCACTATCTCAGTGCTTCTATTGCCTCCCATCCAAACTCCTTGGCCTGGTGCCTCTCTTAGGTACCTTAGGATCCTCTCAACTATGTTCCAATGGTGAATTCTTGGCGCTTGCATCTGCTGACTAACTTGATTCACAGCAAAGCATATATCTGGTATGGTGATGGTTAGATAGATGAGTTTCCCAACCATCCTCCTATATAGCTTCACATCTCCAAAGGGCTTATCTTCAAACTCCCCCTCTCGCAGCACTTTGTATCCATCCTCAAGTGGAGTCTTTGCTGTCTTTCCTCCTAGATTACCTGCCTCACTCAATAGATCAAGTGTGTACTTTCTTTGGTTGAAGAACAGCCCCTCTTTAGATCGGCATATCTCAATCCCTAGAAAGTACTTTAGTTCACCCAAGTCTTTGATATCAAATGAGGATTTAAGAAAAGCTTTAGTGATGCAACCCTGACTGAACCAGTTGCTGATTCGGATCTAGGGGAGCTGGATGAGCTGAACCAACTGAGTGACAATGAATAGGAGTAGGATGAGATGAACCAGCTGAGTGGTGATATTGGCATGGCGGATCAGGCTTGAAGGGAAGAAATCCAGCCCAACTCTTTTGTTGCATCAGATGACCATTTTTCAGCCCAAAAGGAGACCAAATACACAAGTTGTGGATCCATTATCTCTTTCTAAAAGGCCATCCACAAAAATGAAAAGAAGAAATCAGCAAAAATAATTATTATTGAGTTTTCAAGACAATTTTAGTTTTAACTAAGTTTTTCTTATTTTTCTACATTTTAGGACTTTTCCATTTCCTTCTTCTCTACTTACACTCTCTTTTGTTTTCAGAAATATTATTCACTCTTTTTATCAAAAAAAACTCTCTCTAAAATCTGTGAATCTCTTGTTCATCATCTGAACATTGAATATGCATAGAGTTCATTCTCTTATTGCAAAATCCTGTCTTTGATCATACCCAGAGTTCATTCTCTTGATCTAGACAATTCTACACAAGATCTGATCAATCCATAGATCATTTCTGAAGAAACCCCAATCAATCATCAACCCATCATCATCAGATTCATTCCTTTCTCTCTCAAAACCAGAAGATCATCCTTCATAGAATCGGGGACAAAAAGGATCCCATCATAAGGGATTCATCATTTAGTTAGGGTAATACCTTCCTTATCACTGCCTGTGATGATTATTATGTCATCCACATATATCAGTATGACTACTATGCCTTGTTGAGTGGTAAGAGTAAACAGTGTGTGATCAGCTTCAGACTTGTTGAAGCCTCTTCCATTGAGGGTTGTACTCAGCTTGTGGTACCAGGTTCTTGGAGATTGCTTTAACCCATAGATGGCTTTCTTTAGCCTCAGAACATTCCCTGGTTGTACAAGGTTATCCATACCAGGAGGTGGTCTCATGTAGACTTCATCTTCTAATTCACCTTGAAGGAATGCATTTTTGACATCCATTTGCCATAGATCCCATTCCAAATTGACTGCCAAGGAGAGAACAATTCTGATTGTATGAAGCTTAGCCACTGGAGCAAATGTATCAAGATAATCTTCCCCATAGACCTGAGTATATCCTCTTGCAACAAGCCTAGTCTTCTTCCTCTCTGGTTTTCCATTTGCTAAGTATTTAATGGTGAAGAGTAACCTACTTGTTACTGCCTTCTTGCCTTTGGGGAGTACAGTCTCATACCAAGTGTCATTCTTGATCATGGCATTGATTTCATCTCCAACTGAGTCTCTCCATTCATCAAGTTGCATTGCCTCTTCATAAGACTTTGGGATGTACTCTTGATCAATGCTGGTGATGAATGCTTGATGTTCCATTGGATAATGAGCAAGAGAGCAGACTGCTTGAATGGGATGTGCTACTGCTTGACTATTGAAGTAAACTCTTGTATTGATCCAGTTGGATGGATCTTTCCTTAGCCTTGTGCTTCTCCTAAGCGGCTGAGCTACTACACTAGCTTCCTCATGCCCATCTGAATCTGCTTCAGTATATTGATCAGCTGCCTCTTGTTGCTGCCTCTCATCCTGATCATGAACCTGACCATCATATGGTTTTTCTTGTCTCCCCCCTTCAGGATTAGGATGAGAGTTATCTTCAGACTGACCAGCCTCTCCAATCACAGTTGTTGGACCTTGTTCCTCTTGAATCTGTCCATTCTCTTGATTGTTTGCTGATCTTTCCTCACGACTTGGTTGTGGCATGCTAATGCCAAGATTCTCCATAATGCGCCTCAGGTTGTCTGCCCTATCTGAAGGTGTTTGAGAGAGATCTTTGAGCTTGTCCCAATTCTTCTCCTCATAATAACCTCTTGATTCCACAAACTTGACATCCCTTGAGACTAACATTCTGCTGGTTTCTGGAGCATAGCACTTGTACCCCTTTTGGGTAGGTGAGTATCCAAGGAACACTGCCTTAGTACTTCTTGCTTCCAGTTTGTTTCTCTGCTCACCTGGTTGTAAGACATAACACAAGCAACCAAATACACGCAAGTGAGTGAGAGAGGGTTTTCTTTTGTTTAGTACCTCATATGGTGTGAGGTCGTTCAAGATTCTTGTTGGAGTTCTGTTGATTAGATAGCATGCTGTCATGACTGCATCACTCCAGAAACGTTTTGGTACATTGGTGTAGAACATCATACACCTTGCTACTTCCATGAGGTGTCTGTTCTTCCTCTCAGCTACACCATTTTGTTGTGGTGTATATGGGCAGCTGGTTTGATGGATAATCCCATGTTTGGCAAGATGGTTTTTGAAAGAATGACTTGTGTATTCCCCTCCATTATCTGACCTGAATACTTTGATCTTGACATTAAAGTGATTAGTTATGTAGTTCTGAAAGTTGATAAATGCATCTAACACTCTATCTTTAGTTTGAATCATAGTCAGCCAAGTATACTTAGATTTTTGATCTATAAATGTGACAAAATATTTATGATTCTCCCTAGAAATGCATGGTGCAGTCCAAACATCAGAATGTATAAGATAAAAGCAATTTTCATAGATAGTAGATGACTTAGGAAACACAGTCTTGCAATGTTTGCCAAGTATACATGCTTCACAACCATCACTTTTAAATGAAATTTCAGGAAGTAATAAGTTCAGTGCATGAGAATGGGGATGGCGTAGTCTAGCATGCCTTAATACATCATTTTCTAAAACAGGAATTGAACTAAAAGCTGAAGATAAATTAGAAGTGGTCTTGGTGTCTTCAAGCAGGTACAAATCCTCCTTTGTAACACCTTTGCCAATCAACCTAAGGGTATCAATATCCTGAAACACAACTCCATTAGGACTGAAGATCACATTACAATTTAGGTCAGTGGTAGCTTTCTTGACAGATAATAAATTTGAGGCAAAGGTTGGCATATAAAAGGCTTGTGTATCCTTATCAAATAGTTTGAGAGTTCCTACACCTTTAATTGGAATTTTATCTCCATTTGCAATCATGACATTACCTAGGACAGGTTCTATGTTACTAATAAACTTAGCATCACTAATCATGTGGTGAGAATCTCCTGAGTCTATAACTAAAGGCTTAACACTACTATATGCATTTATTGAAGTGCTTAGAGAACTCAGTATCCTCTTGGGTAAGGGTGTTGATAGCTCTTTTAACTTCAAACACCCTGTTTAGGCTAGAAATATTGCCATACACTTTCTTGAGTGTATCCCACAGCTCCTTGGAAGTTTCACAGTAGGAGTAAGCTTCCAAGATTGAGGCTTCAAGGCTATTTTGAATGATAGACAACACCAGGAGATTCTCCTGACCTCTCTTCTTGTCGCCAGCATCAGCCACCACAACTTCTTTGCCATCCTCTCCTAGAATGGTCTTCATTGGGTTCTTGCCTTCTTCCACCACTTCCCAGAGACCTCTGCCTCCAAGAGCAGTCTTTGAAAGTCTTGCCCACAGTAAGTAATTAGTTCCCTTTAGGGTAACTGGAATTATCACCATTTTTGAGTTTTCTGCCATATCCATCAAGAACACCTCAAGAACAGCAAGAACACCTCAAGAACAGAGAGAACAGAGTATTTTTGAAAAATATGAAAGAGAATCAGAGTATTTGAGTAGATTTGCGGAAGATTACTAAGAATAGATGGAGAATAATGAAAGAGAATGAGGTTTCAGGAGCAAAATTGCTCTGATACCATGAGAGTTTAACACAATTAAGTGACGAACATGAGGAGAGAGAGAGGATTTCGTGTGAGATAGAGAGAGACTGAGAAAGGAGTGATACAGCCTGGGAATCGTGGATGGAAGGATGGATGGTGGAAGCTTGATGGATCGACCAAATGGGTTGATCGGGTGGGCGATATGGATGGAATGGAGGTTCAAAACCTGAAACAAATGCAAAACGAATTAGATGCTGATGAATATGATAAATATAAGAACAATAAAATGAAAGCAAATGGATAGAAATGGCGGAATCAAGCTGCTGGATGTATATCACTCTCAGCTTGATCAAATGATGGATTGAAGTGGATTTGCGGATAGAAGTTTGATTGAATCTCTCAATCTGGTGGGATGATGGGACGATGTGATTGACTCTCTCAACCTGTGTACTGAGCTTATTTAATTTTCACAAATAAACTAGACTCACGAAATCAATAGAACAACAAGAAATCTCTCCTTGAATCCCAAAGACCGATATTTTACACAAAGAACACTCTTTGATAAAAACCGAATAACTTCTTATTAACTTGATGTTTGAGGGTGATTCTTTACAATGTCGACAATGAGCTTATATAATGCTCAGAAACAAAGGTCCTAACATGCTAAACGAAAATGAAAGGAAAAAAAATCAAAGACAAAGAAAGAAATCGGAAAGTAGCCGTTGGAGCCTTTAATGCGGTTTTGGCTCCAAGCAAAGAATCTGTTCCTTCTTTGAACCTGGACGGTTTGAGGGGATAAGAGAGCATCCTGGGAACCTTCTGGATGTGTTGGAAGGTCCTTATGCCGTGCACAAACCCAAGGAAAAAGAACTGGTTGAGTTTGAATGTCCAAAGCTCCATATAAGGCAGTTTGAAGTAAATGAGGATCCTCCTGATCCTATGCTGGCTGGTGAATGGTATGAACGTGTAGAACTCTTCTTTGTCAAGTATAGTGTCTCCTGGATGTCTTGGTTCTATCTGAATGTCTTCTGGTCGGATTTGGTTTGGTTGGAAATGATCAAACCGAAAGATTGCTAAATCTTTCCATAAACGGCTCCGGGTGGGCTTGACAACTTCTTCAAGGATCCGCCTGATCCTATGGGTAATGGTGCATCTAAGGACTCCTGGAATGTCTTCTGATTGGCTGATAAGATCTCCTGGTCTCCATAAATAGCTTTGGGTCGAACCAAACTGAATTGGTTGAAGATTTTCCATAGATGATGTCGGTTTGGCCGGTTCTGGGAAATTGATCATAACTTCTTCTTGCCTTGACCATTTCTCTTGATTTCGGGATTTATGTAAAGCTAATACATCCCTCTTGAAACCCATGATTGATTTCTGATAAGGCCTCTTCATGGCTGGGCTGAAATCCTCTTCTAATGGCTGACACTCGCAACTGGACGGGCTGAGAAACCTCTGAATTGTAAGATTGATAACTTCCTGCTCCGTGAATATTTTGGCCTGGTTCCAATTGGTCTGGACTCCTTCTTGAGTGTAGAATCCATGAAAATTAGATCCGTGATTAAAACCCTCCTGGTTTGTAACATATGACATTTTTAGTGCTCATATATCCTGATTAGCGCCTTGGCGGGTTGAGTGGGTTGTTGGGTCGATCTCCGGTTCAGCTACTGGTTTGATGGCCGCATTATACCCTCCCCCTTGACAAAGTTTCGACCTCGAAACTGGATAACCTGCACCAAGATAGAGAAAGTTAGCTTTCATCCTCCTTTGGGAGTTTAGAGTCTTACCTTGATATGATTTCGGTTTGGTGATGCAAGATGCATCTGGTGGCTCTTCTTTGAAGAGATAGGAAATGATCACGCCTCTGCCCTGGAAATGGTCATTTGTTGCGGCCTGGAAAGCTGGGCAAGAGATGGATGGGCGATGGTATGATCTTATCGGGGAAGATGAAGATCAAATGGGAAAAATGGTGGAGATGGCCTACTGGTTACCTGGTTCAATCCAATCTATCCTGAAAACAAAGGAAAAACAATGAGATTATGAAATAAGAACAAAAACTAAAAGATAAAGAGATGGAATGGTGGATGGATAGTTGTTTGAAGATGGATGATGGAAGGATGATATTGGATGGATAATGATTGACTCTCTTAATCCGTGGGTGCTGATTGACTCTCTCAATCTGTGTCTCAAGGCTTTTGAATCTCTCAAGGAACCTATGAACCACGATCTCTATAGCTTCCTAATGTATCTCACACTTAGAAACTAAAGAATAACTCAAAGAACACTCTTTGACAAGAAAATGCTTTGCATACTATTTTATTGATTGAAAGGTGATTCTAAAATGTACAAATGGGTCTGCTTATATAGGGCACGACCTTAGACAGAGGCCAAACGGTCATATGGAAAAGAGAGGAAACAAAATAAGCAAAAGGCTTCAATGGTGCTGATCATGATCGAAATGGAGCCATTGGAGTGATTCTTGGGGCCAAAGATGGAAAATGAGTTGATCCTTGAACGTGGACGGTTTTAATGGATATGTGAGCATTCTTGGGATCTCCTTTATGGCCTGGAAGGAGCTGATCTCGTGCACAGGTTGATAGGAAAAGAGCTGTTGGGGATTTATTGCAAGGAGCTCCATATATGGTAAGGTGATGAATTTGAAGATCCTCTTGATCACATGCTGGCTGGTGTATGGTGGAATGATGGACTGCTCTCCTGGACGGTTAGATTGATCTTCTGGATGCCTTAGGTTCTGTAGAAACTCTCCTGGTCGCCAATGTTTGGTTTGAAGCTGATTGAACCGGTTAACTTTCAATTGAGGCATGTGTAGAACTGGTTTGGCCGGTTTTGGGAATTGAATCATAACTTCATGATTCCGTGGCCAATTCTTTTGATAGTAAGCTTCCTGGAAAGCTAAGAGATCCATCTTGAAGTTCATGATTTGTTTTGGGTCGAAATCCTTCTTCATTAGGCTTGAAATAGCTTCTAATCTCGGACCCTCGCAGATGGACGGGTTGGCAAACCTCCAGTTTGAAAAATTCATATATTTCTGGTCCGGATAGATTTTGGGCGGATTCCAATTGTTATTGGACTCTCCTTGAGTGTAGGATCCATGAAAATTTGTTTCATGGTGAAATACCTCCGGGTTAGGAAGATATGGCATTTTTAGTGCACATACATCCTGGTTGGCGCCTAGACTGGTTGGATAATATGCTGGCTCGACCTCAGGAGTTGATTCTGGTCCTTCTTGGAGTTGATTCTCCTAGCAACATAAGATTATCCGGTGGGATTTCTTTGAAGCTTTCTTCTTTGCAACCTGAAATAATCTCAACCTTCTGGACAAAAAGCAAGTGCATTATATCTGTGGTTGAATAATGATAAACATAATTTGAAAGTTCCATACTTACTTTGATAGCATCAACAACTTGAAGAATTATTTTCTTCTTTGGACAGCTTGTGTTGATTGGCTGCCTTCTTTGCAGCCTTTGGACTTGGCTTGTACATCCTTCTTCTTGTCTTATTCCTGGATCAAAACTTTTCGGCAAAGACAAGTGCATGATATCTGCTTTATCAAGTAATAAGGACGAATTTAAATTAGAGACACTTACCTTGCTGATTTTAAATGGCATTGGTTCAACATCTTGTAACATCATGGTTGGTGTCTCTTCCCTTTGAGCAGTGTGATCCTCCTTGGTTCCTAAAACAATTTCACATTCTCTTGGACAGACAGGTGCATTAATCTTGTCATAGAATTAATAAGAAATTTATGGTCTAATGTGAAACATACCTTGAGACTTGGCATTTGAACAACACATTGTTCAAATTTCGGTTTCAGCTTGGAAGTTGGTTCATGACTGAGCTTATGGTCTGGTTCTCTCCTTAGAACTTCAGTAAGCATATAGATTTTATTTATGCTCCCTACACCAAGATCACACACGTCAGTACCAGTATCTAAAGGTGGTGTTAGACACTTACCTTGGTAGGACATTTTTAACACTGGTTTTGCTTCTGTAAGCAATATGGACTGCTTGGTGTCTTGAACCACTTTCTGGTCCATCACATGGATGACGTCTGATGGTTCCTCTCCCTTGGATTCATTCTCCTTAATTCCTGTTACAACACCCTTTGACAAAGACAAGTGCATTATACAAGAATTTTGAACCAATAAATCAGTTTGAATAAAACTATCACTTATCATAGATAAATCAGTTTTCTCTTCTAGTGATGTTTCTTTCAATACTTTCTTAGTTGGACAAACAACAGCAAAGTGTCCTCTCTTATGACATCTATAACAAGTCTGATCCTTTAAGTTTTTAGAGTTAGAAGACTTACCTTGGCTTGATGATTCCTTCTCCTTTGGATCCAAAATCTCCTTGTTCTTTGGACATAAGTCTTTGAGAACATTTGATTCCAACAAGGATGTGGAGTTCGTGTCTTCCTGGACCTCAAGACCTGTCTTATCATCCTTGGACAAAGACAAGTGAACCATACCAGTGGGGGATGATTTATAAACAAATTTATCAAGTATAGGACTTACCTTAGCCTTTTCTTGAAAAATCGGTTTGTCTGATTTTTCTTTGTGTCTGGCCAACGTGTCTTGGCTGTGATATTTCTTCTTCTCCATGGTATTTGGGACCTCAGCATGTTGGTATTGATCATAGACAACCGTGGGTCTCTGGTTTGGCCGAATCTGGTCTTGATGGATCAAGCTTCTATGGCCTTCTTTTGGTACAACTCTCTTTGCCTCTTTAGACCCATGGCTTGAAAACCTTCTTGGATACCTTTCTCTAATTTCTGGAGTTGGAAGTGAGGATACATATTTCCTGATCATGGCCTCTTTAAGATCTTCCCACGTTTTGATAGTGTCAACTCTACTCTGTCCTTGTGAACAACCTACTCTTGTCCACCATTTGTATGCACTTCCATTGAGTTGCTTGATGGCTTGGGTCAGCCTCTCTTTCCTTGGCACGCCATGGTATGAAAACCAATCATCCATGGTTCTTTCCCATGATAAATAGTCACCTGGCCATCTGTTCTCTGAAAAAGAATAAACTTTAACAACATTAGCAGATTTATAATCATGATAAGAATGACTTAAGTAGAGTGTAAGAAGTTTGGTGTGGAGTGACCCATGAAGGATCTGGTGGTTTGGGCTCAACATAGACAGCCTCTGGTGCAACTCCAAATCTTCTTTCTCCATGGTCTGGTCGTTGGCCTTGTGTCTTTTTCCTAGACAGATTGCTTCTTTCTTCTAACCGGGCCATTTGATCTTCTAATTCTCGCATAGCAACCAATAGTTGTTTTTGAGAAGCCAGTAGAGCTTGGCTGTGTTCTGCCTCTCCCATTTATTCCTGAAATCAACCTTAAAAGATCAAGTGAGGTATGGGAATCTCTGGTCGAACCAAAATAAATCAAAGGCAATAATGAAACTTAAACTGAATCGAGAAATATGCAATTATGGACCTAAAATGATATAAACTAAGATGCAATATTTTTTTTTTGATTTTCTTTATGAAAGCACGAAATGCATCAACTAATATGATATGAAACAATAATTAGAATGATTTTTAACTTGATATGCAATGCAAGTAAAAAAGGGAACAACTTAATGCATATTTTTTTTTTAATGACACTTTTGATTATGGAAACAAAATATATGAGGGAGCTAACAAGAATTTCGAAACTAAGTGCAAATGATATGAATCAAACACATTTTTATTTTTATTTTTCGTGGCTTTAAATATATGAGGGAGCTAACAAGAATTTCGAAACTGTCCCACTGTCCTGGACCAGAGAAAGGGACAGGTCCTAACATCCCCACAGTGTCCAGCTTCCTCTCCACATGTGATCCAGCCTCCAAGTTTAAGTACTCGCCCTTGCTCCATTCCAAGTTGCTCTCTCTTCTTCACTTGCCTTGCAAGTCACTCTAGCTGCTTAGGTTGTATGGACATCCTTGGTTGACATGTTACCTCACTTACTTGCTTAATCCGAGTTGTCTTGATTCCTCTAGCTTCATCTCAATGTGCCATTCATTTCTTCATGTCAACACCATATGTCCAAACAGGCTAAACATGGATATCCTGATTAGAAAGTGGCTTAACTTCTTAAACATAACTCCTTTGAGATTTATTCAACTTCATGGATACTCTCCACTGAATAATGGTTCCAAATCAAGCTTCTTACATAGTGATTCATCCTGGTTTGATTAGAAGCTTCAAGAACTTGCGATATGTCGAAAAAAGCTAAACATGGATATCCTGATTAGAAAGTGGAATAACTTCTTAAACATAACTCATTTGGGATTTATTCAACTTCATGAATACTCTCTACTGAATAGTGGTTCTAAATCAATCTTCTTACATAGTTATTCATCTTGTTTTGATTAGGAGCTTGAAGAACTTGTCATATGTCCAAATAGGCTAAACATGGATATCCTGATTAGAAAGTGGAATAACTTCGTAAACATAACTCCTTTGGGATTTATTCAACTTCATGGATACTCTCCACTGAATAATGGTTCCAAATCAAGCTTCTTACATAGTGTTTCATCTTGGTTTGTTTAGAACCTTGAATAAATTGTCATATGTCCAAATAGGCTAAATATGGATATCCTGTTTAGAAAGTGGAATAACTTCTTAATCATACCTCATTTGGGATTTATTCAAATTTATGTATACTTTCCACTGAATAATGGTTCCAAATCAATATTCTTACATAGTGATTCATCCTGGTTTGATTAGAAGCTTCAAGAAATTGTCATATGTCCAAACAGGCTAAACATGGATATCCTGATTAGAAAATGGAATAACTTCTTAAACATAACTCCTTTGGGATTTATTCAACTTCATGGACACTCTCCACTGAATAATGGTTCCAAATCAATCTTCTTACATAGTTTTCATCCTGGTTTGATTAGGAGCTTGAAGAACTTGCCATATGTCCAAACAGGCTAAACATGGATATTCTGATTAGAAAGTGGAATAACTTCTTAAACATAACTCCTTTGGGATTTATTCAACTTCATAGATACTCTCCACTGAATAAGGGTTCCAAATCAAGCTTCTTACATAGTTATTCATCCTGGTTTTATTAGAAGCTTCAAGAACTTGCCATATGTCCAAACATGCTAAACATGGATATCCTGATTAGAAAGTGGAATAACTTAATCTTCTTACATAGTGATTCTTCATGGTTTGATTAGGAGCTTGAAGAACTTGCCATATGTCAAAATAGGCTAAACATGGATATCCTAATTAAGAAGTGGAATAACTTCTTAAACATAACTCCTTTGGAATTTATTCAACTTCATGGATACTCTTCACTGAATAATGTTTCCAAATCAAGCTTCTTACATAGTGATTTTTCCTGGTTTTATTAGAAGCTTGAAGAAGTTGCCATCTGTCCAAACAGGCTAAACATGGATATCCTGATTAGAAAGTGGAATAAATTTCTTAAACATAACTCCTTTGGGATTTATTCAACTTCATGGATACTCTCCACTGAATAATGGTTCCAAATAAGGCTTCTTACATAGTGTTTCATCTTGGTTTGTTTAGAAGCTTGAATAAATTGTCATATGTCCAAATAGGCTAAATATGGATATCCTGTTTAGAAAGTGGAATAACTTCTTAATCATAACTCCTTTGAGATTTATTCAACTTCATGGATACTCTCCACTGAATAATGGTTCCAAATCAAGCTTCTTACATAGTGATTCATCCTGGTTTGATTAGAAGCTTCAAGAAATGGCCATATGTCCAAACAGGCTAAACATGGATATCATGATTAGAAAGTGGAATAACTTCTTAAACATAACTCCTTTGGGATTTATTCAACTTCATGGACACTCTCAACTGAAAAATTGTTCCAAATAAATCTTCTTACATAGATTTTCATCCTGGTTTGATTAGGAGCTTGAAGAACTTGTCATATGTCCAAACAGGCTAAACATGGATATCCTGATTAGAAAGTGGAATAACTTCTTAAACATAACTCCTTTAGGATTTATTCAACTTCATGTATACTATCCACTGAATAATGGTTCCAAATCAAGCTTCTTACTTAGTTATTCATCCTGGTTTTATTAGAAGCTTCAAGAACTTGCCATATGTCCAAACATGCTAAACATGGATATCCTGATTAGAAAGTGGAATAACTTCTTAAACATAACTCCTTTGAGATTTATTCAACTTCATGGATACTCTACACTGAATAATGGTTCCAAATCAATCTTCTTACATAGTTATTCTTCATGATTTGATTAGGAGCTTGAAGAACTTGCCATATGTCAAAATAGGCTAAACATGGATATCCTAATTAGGAAGTGGAATGACTTCTTAAACATAACTCCTTTGGAATTTATTCAACTTCATGGATACTCTGCACTGAATAATGTTTCCAAATCAAGCTTCTTACATAGTGATTTATCCTGGATTTATTAGAAGCTTGAAGAACTTGCCATATGTCCAAACAGGCTAAACATGGATATCCTGATTAGAAAGTGGAATAACTTCTTAAACATAACTCCTTTGGGATTTATTCAACTTCATGGATACTCTCCACTGAATAATGGTTCCAAATCAACCTTCTTACATAGTGATTGAACCTGGTTTGGTTAGAAGCTTCAAGAACTTGCCATATGTCCAAATAGGCTAAACATGGATATCCTGATTAGAAAGTGAAATAACTTCTTAAACATAACTCCTTTGGGATTTATTCAACTTCATGGATACTCTCCACTGAATAACTGTTCCAAATCAAGCTTCTTACATAGTGATTCATCCTGTTTTGATTAGAAGCTTCAAGAAAATGCCATATGTCCAAACAGGCTAAACATGGATATCCTGATTAGAAAGTGGAATTTCTTAAACATAACTCCTTTGGGATTTATTCAATTTCATGGATACTCTCCACTGAATAATGTTTCCAAATCAAGCTTCTTACATAGTGATTCATCCTGGTTTGATTAGAAACTTCAAGAACTTGCCATTAGTCCAAACAGGCTAAACATGGATATCCTGATTAGAAAGTGGAATAACTTTTAAACATAACTCATTTGGGATTTATTCAACTTCATGGATACTATCCACTGAATAATGGTTCCAAATCAATCTTCTTACATAGTGATTCATCTTGGTTTGATTAGGAGCTTGAAGAACTTGTCATATGTCCAAATAGGCTAAACATGGATATCCTGATTAGAAAGTGGAATAACTTCTTAAACATAACTCCTTTGGGATTTATTCAACTTCATGGATACTCTCCACTGAATAATGGTTCCAAATAAGGCTTCTTACATAGTGTTTCATCTTGGTTTGTTTAGAAGCTTGAATAAATTGTCATATGTCCAAATAGGCTAAATATGGATATCCTGTTTAGAAAGTTGAATAACTTCTTAATCATAACTCCTTTGACATTTATTCAACTTCATGGATACTCTCCACTGAATAATGGTTCCCAATCAAGCTTCTTACATAGTGATTCATCCTGGTTTGATTAGAAGCTTCAAGAAATTGCCATATGTCAATACAGGCTAAACATGGATATCCTGATTAGAAAGTGGAATAACTTCTTAAACATAACTCCTTTAGGATTTATTCAACTTCATAGATACTCTCCACTGAATAATGGTTCCAAATCAAGGTTCTTACATAGTTATTCATCCTGGTTTTATTAGAAGCTTCAAGAACTTGCCATATGTCCAAACATGCTAAACATGGATATCCTGATTAGAAAGTGGAATAACTTCTTAAACATACCTCCTTTGGGATTTATTCAACTTCATGGATACTCTCCACTGAATAATGGTTCCAAATCAATCTTCTTACATAGTGATTCTTCATGGTTTGATTAGGAGCTTGAAGAACTTGCCATATGTCAAAATAGGCTAAACATGGATATCCTAATTAAGAAGTGGAATAACTTCTTAAACATAACTCCTTTGGAATTTATTCAACTTCATGGATACTCTGCA
>MU107864.1:10597-38616 GCA_012274485.2 Sinapis alba | reverse complement strand
AGATTGTTTGCTCTGCATTATGTTGTTAAGTAGTTAGATTACATGCATGCATTGTTAGTTTTGTAGTTACATATGTTTTAGTGTTGTTCGCATGCATTGGTGTGTGGTGTAATGCATGGCATGTAGTCGTGTGTTGTGACTGGACCGTGGAGGTCAAGTCTGGGGTTTGCGTAGAGATTTGAGTGGAACTCTCTCTATTTCTGGGTAGAGTCTAGGGTGTCACTCGCTTGTGTCGTTAGGTGTGTCCCTAGTCTAGACCGCCTGTTGCATGGAGGTTAGAGGTTGAGCTCCCTCATGCTTGTTGTTGTGTTATGTTGTGTACATGGGTCTAGACTAGTAGTGTGCGAGTGATTGTGGGTTGTGGACCCTAGTCTAGACTAAGTGTTGCATGTTGGTTAGAGGCAGATCTCCCTCATGCTGGTTGTGGTTGTGTTTGTGTCTTAGTCTAGACTAGTGGTTGTGTGTGTGGCCATCTCGGGGTTCGATTGGGGGAAGCCCAATTCTCCGGTGATGTGCGTGGACCCTGGGGTTAGATTGGGGGAAGCCCAATTCTCCAGTGGTGGAGTGACCTACTCTCCATGGCTTGTCACGTGAAGTGGGTCGCGCCCATGGACGAGCGCTGCATGACGATGCAGCCCGGGTTAGATTGGAGGAAGCCCAATTCCCGAAGTGATGTTTTCCGGTCTTGTGACTCTTGTGTTTGTGGTCGCGAGTGTTCAGGATGGAGAGTTAGAGCTACTTGGTAGGGATCCCGGGGCGTGTAGCATGAGACTCCGTCCTTTGAGTGTTTTGTTTTTGTTTGAGTCTAGGATCAAGTCTAGGATTGAGTCTAGGATTGAGTCTAGATAGTTTATCGGGTTGTCTTTGGTCTCAGGGAGAGACTTGGGGAATTAGAGTCTTTGATTGTTGCATTGCATTGCATTAGTTATTATTGCACCTCTATTTTCCCTTATTGACTGTTTGTTTGATTGATTGCTTGTTGTTTATTTTGAGCATGGACTGGGGGGGGGGGTAGTTGTTGTTGTTGTTTATTGTTGGGAACTCACTGAGTAATTCTATGATTACTCATCCCCTCTTCTACTATGCAGGACACAGGTAACCTTAGGGGTTTGGGCATTTGCGGGGTGCAGAGGACGAGGCCAGGCGTAGTTTTCCGGTGTTGTTTGCAAGGACAAGATGTTTATATTTTCTCTCGCTTTGTTTTTCATGGGTACCCATTTGACTCGTTGTTTTCTTTTTAATGCTGCACTCTGAGGACTTTAGTCGACTTCCCGACTTGTAAAATAAATAAAAATTATGTTGTTTTATTGAAATCCCAGTAGAACGCTGATAATGAGTTTAGTCCGAACTTAACACAACTCTTGACCAAAGTACGGGTTGGCCAACCTTAGGCTGAGGTCGAGAGGGGCGGGTTTCGTGGTCGGACTGGTCAAGGCTTTGAATTCATTGAAGCTTTGGCTGGACTGGCTGCGGTGCTCGCCAACCTTGTGACGCTTCCGGGATGTTCCAGGTTAGTCTGGCCTATGACGGTCCGTGGGTGTTACAACTGAGGTGGTTGAGATCGATCCACCAGCTAGGCCTATTCCCCATATGGATTACCTGAAGGTGTTGAAGCACATCTCCAACATGGGGACCAAACACTTTGCTGGAAGTGTTGATCCTATGGAGGCAGATGAGTGGAGGAGTCGGTTGGTTTGTAACTTCCGCTCAACTCGTTGTCCTGAAGATTACCAGAAGGATATTGCAGTGCACTTCTTGGAAGGTGATGCACACAACTGGTGGTTGGCTCGTGACAAGCGTACCAATGGTGGCATTGAACGCTTTGCTGATTTTGAGGTTGAGTTCAACCACAAGTACTTTCCAGCTGAGGCTTGGGATCGTTTGGAGTCTAAGTTCTTGGACTTGGTCTAGGGACGCAGGACTGTTCGTGAGTATGGGGAATAGTTCAACCGGCTCATGCGTTATGTGCGTAAGGAGCTGGAGGATGAGGCAGTACAGGTTTGCAGGTTCATCCGAGGCCTTAGGTTTGAACTCCGTACCTATTGCTCAGTATGCACTTTCCACACTAACTCTGAGTTGGTGGAACGGATGGCTATGCTGGAGACCAACCTTGCTGAGGAGGTCAAGCAGAAAGTGAAGAGTGTGGTGGTGTCCACGGCTCAAAGTAGTGGCAAGAAGAGGAAGAGGGACTCGGCTGAGGAGGGTAAAACCTCAAGTGGTAGGTCTGAGTTCCCTAAGTGTGGAAGATACAATGGTGGTGAGTGCTGGAAGGTCATGGGAGCCTGTACTCGCTGTGGTAAGATGGATTACTCTGCCAAGGACTGTCCAATTCCGGCAAGTGACTCTAGGACTTGTCACCACTGCGGCCAAAAGAGACATTACCGCAGGGACTGTCCCAAGATGCAAAGTGGACAGAGTAAAGGGCGTGCAGAGGCAAGTAAGCCGGTTCAGACCTCAGCACCGCGTGTGTACGAGCTGTCCAAGGATAAGGATGAGTCTCAACCTTACAAGGCGATCACTGGTAATATTCTAGACTTATACTTTTCAATTCCTTTAGAATTGGATGGTATGGAACCTAGGATGCATAGATACTTTGGTTGGGTCTTTTGTAGGGACCTTAAGTATAGGTGGTGTGGAAACACATGTACTTTTCGATACTAGAGCTACACATAGTTTTGCGAGTCCAGATATGGTCGAAAAGGGAATGTTTCGGTATGGAACCTGGAATAGTTCTGACAGAGTGGTTGCTGCAGGTGGGCAGATGATGAATCCACTAGGTCTGGTTAAGAACATTCCAGTGATGATCTTGGACAGGCCGATGCCTATAGATCGGATCAGACCTAGATTCTAGTGCGGCCAGGGCATCTGTCTGGGCGTTTTCCGTGCGAGGGATCCGTGTCATAGCGAATTGATCGAAGCTTTGGGTTAAGTCCCGGACAACCTTTGGGTAGGCGTCCATTTTTTCGTCTCTTGCTTCCCCTGCTGTGCTGATTTGCTACCAGCTGCGAATCGCAATACACGTGGATTTTGAGTATTTTCAGGCCGCGAGCCAGTCGTAAGCCAGCAATAAGAGCTTTGTACTCGGCTTCGTTGTTGGCAGCTGGGAAAATTAATCGAAATAATTGTTCCAGTACCTCCTCTGTTGGTGAAGTCAGTCGGATTCCGATCCTGGAGCCTTGTTTGGATGACGAACCATCAACATGGAGTGTCCAGGTCGAATCCGGCTCTTGGTTCATTGTGCACTCCGTGGGGAGTTCTACTAAGAAGTTTGCGAGCACTTGCAATTTTGCGCAATCTTTCGCTCGATACTCGATATCGTATTTTTTTAGCTCAACTTTCCACTTTGCTTGTATTCCNTGTTGGCAGCTGGGAAAATTAATCGAAATAATTGTTCCAGTACCTCCTCTGTTGGTGAAGTCAGTCGGATTCCGATCCTGGAGCCTTGTTTGGATGACGAACCATCAACATGGAGTGTCCAGGTCGAATCCGGCTCTTGGTTCATTGTGCACTCCGTGGGGAGTTCTACTAAGAAGTTTGCGAGCACTTGCAATTTTGCGCAATCTTTCGCTCGATACTCGATATCGTATTTTTTTAGCTCAACTTTCCACTTTGCTTGTATTCCAGATTGACTAGGGCTATGCAAGATCGTTCGCAAAGGAAATGACATGAGTACCACAATCGTATGAGATTGGAAATGAGGTCTTAGTTTTCGGTCTGACATTACGACCGCGAGAGCCAATTTTTTCCCTGGAGCCACCAGGTAAAGGAGGAAGGAAGCTCGTAAAACTTCCTTCATGCCCCCTATCGTAAACACCAGGGTGTCGGATCCAGGAAAGATCAAGGTACCAACGTACAACGGTACGACTGATCCTAAAGCGCACCTACAGTCCGTTGAGAATCCTGGGTCGCGAACAGTGATTCGATATCATGATGGGAACGGCCAAGTTCAAAAACAATGAAAGAGATGCCGGCCAAGGCCGCCTCTTTGTCGAGAGTATTGATGGAGCCGCGCTCGAATGGTTCTCCCGCCTTAGTCGAAATTCCATCGGAAGTTTCCGCCAACTCGCTTCAGAGTTTCTCAAGCAATACTCAATGTTTATCAACCGAGAAACTTATGACGTGGACCTATGGAGCTTTGTCTCAAAGGGAGGACGAATCAATCCGCGACTTTATCAACCAATTCAAACTTGTTATGGCGAGAGTCAGCGGGATCAGCGATAAGGTAGCTGTGGACGCGCTTCGAAAGACGCTCTGGTACAAATCAAAGTACAGGAAGTGGATCACCCTTGAGAAACCGTGAACCATTCAGGGCGCGTTACACAAGGCCACAAACTACATCATGATCGAGGAAGAGACCAAGGTGTTGTCGCAAAAGCAAAAAACCGATGGAAACTTTTTCGATAGATCCGGTTTCAGATTAGAAGTCAAAAAGAAGAAAACTGTCCATAGCGAGGGAGAAGAAACCGAGGGGGTGCATAACTATGCCATCAACTCCTGCTCTGAGCAGGGATGAACCTTGGGCAACACGCGGACCCAAAACTCCAACTATGATGAGAGCCTCTTCTGCGACTTCCATCAGACTCGCGGCCACTCGACTGTTAACTGCAAAGTTCTCCAAGCGAGATTTGCAGCAAAACTAGTCATGGGAGAACTCTACGGAGTAACAAGCGTCAAGGACCTCATCCGCGACTCTGATCACCCTCCAAAAAACAACAAACCTCCCCAACCGAAAACTCTTCGGGGGATAAACGCGGAAGGAGGCAGGGCGAGAAGGGCAACGACAGCAACCGTTGCAAGATTAACATGATCATCAGAGGATCGCATTTTTGTGGTGACACAGTCTCGTCAATCAAGGCCTATCAAAGAAAGGCCGAAGCAAGCGAGAGCTGGCCAACCTGGTCTCCGCCCTCGGATAACCAAAAGAACTCCATCACCTTTGGTTCTAATCACAATGAACTCGCAACATCCTAAACAGACTAAGTTATCTCGCAAGGATACTCTCATACATCCGACACAAGGATAATAGCGCTATAAAAGAAATCAAGAGTTTCTGGTCAGCACTTTCGGGAGACTTAAAAATTGTCCTCGAAGAGATGCTCGATTCCGACCATACAAGTCGTATAAGACAAGAACATATTGCAGACTTTAAAGCGATACGGAATCAGGTTGAAATCGCAACATGCAAAACAAAAGCCGATTACACCGAGAGTAAACCTAGGTCTTTCCCAAAACCTAGTACACTGGTCTCTAACGTCTCTAGGCATGAATATCGAAAGATACGAGATCCTGAAAGCATGTCTTTTTGTTCATATCTAAAGACTCACGNGCAACATGCAAAACAAAAGCCGATTACACCGAGAGTAAACCTAGGTCTTTCCCAAAACCTAGTACACTGGTCTCTAACGTCTCTAGGCATGAATATCGAAAGATACGAGATCCTGAAAGCATGTCTTTTTGTTCATATCTAAAGACTCACGAAACTTTTCTGCACATCTTAAACGAGCAACAAATCGAATGACAACTCATAATCTTCCCTCTACACATAGCTAATAAACACACTCTTAAAATTCACCTTTCGATAAAAAGATTGGTCCAATCATGCAAAGAAGAGTTAGGTCGTGACAACTCATAATCTTCCCTCTACACATAACTAATAAACACACTCTTAAACTTCACCTTTCGATAAAAAGATTGGTCCAGTCATGCAAAACCCGCAAAGCGGGAAGGACTCAAAGCCACACAAGGCCACCTTACCTCTATTATGGATCCGAGTTTGAGGAGTTTTTCGACCTCATCGTTAGCTAAGGAAGCCCGTTCAGGACCCAGCTTTTGTCTTTTATGTTTGATCGGTTTGAAAGTTGTATCGATGTTAAGTTTGTGACATGTAATGTTGATGTCAATCCCGGGCATGTGTTCTGCAGACCATGCAAACGTGTGTAAGTTCTTTTTAAGACAGGCGATAAGCTCCGGTTTTAAGGGCTCGCGAAGATTAGCACCGATTATAACGCAGTAGTCTGGGAATGCTTCGTCGAGGCATACTGAGACCACAGGTTCGCAGGTTGGTTCGCGTTTTGCCCAAAGATTTATGTTTCTTTTGGTCGTCATTAGATGAACTCCTTTTCTTGTTGGAAGGAGTCTCTGATGACGAGCCCTTGCGTTTTAGTTCCGCGGCGAAACAGACTTGCGAGATTGTCTTGATTCCGTGTGGTGTTGGAAACTTGAGACATAGATGGTAGGTTAACAACACCGCCTGCAATGAATTTATCCATGGAGTTCCTACGATCGTGTTATACGACGAGGGTCGGTCAAGGATCAGAAACTCCATGGTTCTTGTTATACTCTCGGCCTCGAACGTGAGGTGTATTGTCCCGAGAGTCATAGTCGCTTCCCTCGAGATTACTAATAGCGGACTTAGGTATTCCACGATTGTGCATAGATCAATATCAATCCTCTCGAGGGTACGCTTAAAGAATATATCAGCCGAGCTTTCGGTGTCGACTAATATCGAGCGACATCGATATTCTGAATTGTCAATTCCACAACAAGGTGGTCGTTACAGGGTTTGATCTGATCGATCGTTGCTCTATCCTTTTTCTGTCTGTCGAATTAGGCATATCTTTTTCTTATCAGTTCAGTGGTTTTTAGACTTAAAGAATCCGACCCCCCCCCCCTCGTTCTAGCGCCAAAATTTGGGAACCAAAATTCGCATTGTCGATTTTGTAATCTTAAGGGAAGTCTAAAAGATTCAACTTTCCCAAAGGTCCCAGATTATATGCGTAAACACACGAAACAAAGAAGAAAGAGATAAAAGAATATCGAAAGTAAATTTCCCTGATGCATTTTATTGATTGATAACAATAGAGTTACAAAAGTTTAGTGAGAACGAGATAGACAGAGTTCGTCGACAATGGAGAATGAAAGAACAAAGTAGAAAAACGTTATGAGAATCAGACTTGCTAGTCTTAACCACCTAGATCCTAAGTTCCCTTAAAGCTAACCGACGTGTCTAGATCTAATCTCCGGGTCCCTTTGCCTTCAGCCTTAGCTGTCCTTATATATGCCTCTTGAGGCGACTTCTCTCTCCCCTCTTTGCCCTGAGTCAAGTTTATCTCCTTTATGGGAATATTCCTTTTCCTCTCGATCTTCATGGTTATCTTTGGAAACTTTACACTTATCTTTTGATTTCTAGATATTTATCTTTGTGTGAATAAAGATAGACCATCGTAACACCATTGGGCTTGGTTTCCTATGAAAACATGAGTGGCTCTTTAGTCGCGCTTAAGGCTTCTCGGGCCATTTTTCCGACTTCGAGCGTTTTTCTGATTTCTCCAAAAGACTGTCTTTGGTACGACATCGATTTCTGAATGGAAGTGGGATCACATAGCAATGGACTTTGTGACTGGATTTCCCACAAACATGAATAAGAAAGATGCGGTTTGGGTTGTGGTTGATCGCCTAACCAAATCAGCACACTTTCTGGCCATCGAGAAAACAGATGGGGTCGATCAAATTGTATGAATATACATTGATGAGATCGTCTGACTTCATGGTATGCCGGCTAGTATTGTTTCAGATAGGGATCCAAAGTTCGCATCTCACTTCTGGAGGGCTTTCCAAAAATCTCTTGGAACAAGAGTGAACATGAGCACCGCCTATCACCCACAGACTGATGGTCAGTCTGAGCGAACAATCAAGACATCAAAAGATATGTTCTGAGCATGTTTCTTACACTGGGGTGAATCCTGGGAAAGACATCTACCCTTAGTAGAAGTTACCTACAACAATAGCTTCCATAGTAGTATTGGCATGTTGCCATACAAATCTTTGTTTGGGCGTCCATGTAGGACACCCTTATGCTGGACCTAAGTGGGGGAGCTCAGCATGGTTGGTCCGGAGATTGTCGAGGAGACAACCAAAATGATCAATTTTGTGAAGGATAAGATGAAAGAGGCACATACCCGACAAAAGAACTGGTTAGATCGTCGTAAGAAGGATCTCAAGTTTGCGGTTGGTGATTTGGTGTACCTCAAGATGATTACCTTCAAAGGACGGGTCAGGATTTCCAGGAGAAGGAAATTAGACCGAGGTACTTGGGTCCGTTCAGGATCATAGAAAGAGTTGGTATGGTGGCATACAAGTTGGATTTCCCAGCCAAGTTGGATGCATTTCATAATGTGTTCCATCTCTCCCAACTCCGAAAGTGCCTGTCGGACCAAGACATCGTTTTTCCTGCTATTCCAAGTCATCTAGGTACGAACCTGACCTTAGAAACAAGGCCGGTTCAAATTGTAGACAGAATGGAAAAATCAATAAGGAGGAAGACAATCCATATGATCAAGGTTGTTTGGGACTGCAATGGGAAATCTATCAGCACTTGGGAAATAAAGGCTAGGATGAAAGCCGAGTATCCTGAGTATTTTGATCAGTATGTTTCTGAGGAAAGACTTGGTTCGGATTCGAGGACAAATCCATCGCAAGTGGGGGACACTTGTCACGCCACCAATCCTGAATAGGATTGTCGGGACGAACCATGGGTCTAGGAAACGATCTTCTGATCAATCTGATCATAAGTCAAGCGCTCCATGGTCAAAATAAGGTTAAGGTCATCAATACTTAACCATATGGGGATGTGAAACAAGTTAGAGGAGCTAGTCAAACAAATCTGAAGCTTGACGATGTACACAGGTAGCTTGATCAAGCTGAACAAAGCTCGGTCAAGTCCACTATAGCTCGGTCCAAGTAAAGTCAGATCCACTAGCTGGACTACTAGATCACTCACCTGGGTCAGCTGGGAGCCAGCTCACCTCAATTAGACGGACTGTTCGGGTCTCGGGACAATTGTCCGTTTCCAGGCCGGTTGGTCTGGCCATGTGGTCCATAAGTCATGGGCTCTTGTAGGCAGGTCATGGGATTGTGTATCAGCCCTGGGCTTGTCTTTGACGTGCCTAGATAGGTCTGGAACCTTCCATGGCCGAACAGGTACGATCTGGACCGTTGGTGCAATCAATGGTCAAGATCTGTCCCGGAAGGATGTGTGCAAGGGATGTGTTCCTTTGCACATGGCTGTTGGTTGCCTATATAAAGAGGCCACGACCAGAGAGAATTCATCAGTTACTCATAAGAAACACAGAGAAAAGTCCAGAGAGACAAGAGAAGAAAGAGAGAAAGAGAGAGACTGGCCCAAAACAAGGCCGATATTGCTTTTTTGGTGAATCCGACAAGGATAATCGGTTGTGGCAAGGAAAGGCCGACCAGTATGGATACTGGAGGCAATTAGATAGGCTTGGATATGGGCTCTAAAATATCAGAGAACAAGTTCAAGGTAATGGATGTAACCATGGAACCATCGCCCATAACATCGATTGGTATTATCAGGTTTTTGGGTTGGTTATGTGTTTGTTACATCTGATCTCTTCTTTAACTATTTAGATTATATCTTCTTCCACTCTGTCTCTATACTTGCGTGTGTATTAGAGTTCTGATGGTGTCGGAATGATTTGGTAGTGAACCAAAGTCATGTCTGTGTGAAACCATACTTGCAATCTAAGACCATGTGCTGGATTTGTTGGTTTGATTGACCATGGCTTGATCTCGTCTCTGGTATGGTGTGTTGATCGGTTTTGATGGATGCTATTGGGCCTTAGTTTGGTTTATAATGGGGCAAAGACTTGGTCGGCCCATTAGAGTAAATCCTGGCCCAATGGGACAACACATACGGATGATGTAATCGACTATGTGATCGTATCTACGGATTTACGATTTCAAGAGAAGAACTCTGATAGGTTGTTTGGTCTGTGGTGTGGTTGGTTGTGTGGCTAAGAACCCAAAAGAGTCGGTCTATGCATGTATAATGTCAAAGACCAAAGAATGGGATGGACCAGTCTGTGTACTCATTTGTGTGATCGATATGGGTCATGGGTTGTTGGGTTATGTGATTTCGTTATATCTCTTTGTACTTGGAATGGTTTCCAATTTATAGCCGTGTCATTGTTATCTAGTGACCACTCTCAGTGTTAGTTATCTACCGTGGAATTGGTAAGCTATGTGCTAAGGATTGGCTAAGAGCCATGTCGAAGAGTATGGCTAGCATTGTGTTTTTGACCATAAGTACTGAGCCTTGGTGTGACTTGTATGACTTGGTTAGGGTTTAGATGAACCTCTAAGGTAGTTGGTTGTTGAGTAAACGAACCAAGGCTGAGGTTAATCGACCAGACAAGAGTTAGGTTGCTCTAGACCAATGGTTAGTTAGAGAATAATCTGCTGCACATAAGTTGAAATCATCTAAGCAATGAAGTTAGCGCTCACCTATGGGCGATATTATAGATAAAGGACGAAAATTAGGAGGTTCGGTCAGGAAGTGGACCGAGCAACATGAGGCATCAACCGTTGCCTTGCCTATGGGCGATATTATAGATAAAGGATCGTGTCTTACAAAAAATGACTCATATGTACTGATAGGCTGATAAAATCAGCCATATGTACTGACTGCAAGGATTGTCCACACTGGTCCATCAGGCCATGAAAAATCGACCCATACGTACTAATAGGCTGATATGATCAGCCTTATCCATACTGAATGGATGGATTTAACTCAACGGACCATGGACTCTCCAAACTGGTCCCATCTGTACATGAAAAATGACCCATACGTACTGATAGGCTGATACGATCAGCCATCCTTACTGCCTGGAAGGACCAAGAACTGTCCAGACTGGTCCATCAGGCCATGAAAAATCGACCCATACGTACTGATAGGCTGATATGATCAGCGTTATCCGTACTGAATGGAAGGATTTAACTCAATGGACAATGGACTGTCCGGACTGGTTCCATCAGTATATGAAAAATGACCCATATGTACTGATATGTTGATACGATCAACAATCCGTACTGCCTGGAAGGACCAAGAACTGTCCAAACTAGTCCCTCATGCCATAAAAAATTGACCCAGACGTACCGATAGGCTGATATGATCAGCCTTATCGGTACTGAATGGAAGGATTTAACTCAACGGACCATGGACTGTCCAGACTGGTCCCATCAGTACATGAAAAATGACCCATACGTACTGATAGGATGGTACGATCAGCCATCCGTACTGCATTGATGGACCAAGGATTGTCCAGATTGGTCCATCAGGCCAAGAAAAATCGACCCATACGTACTGATAGGCTGATATGATCAGCCTTATCCGTACTGAATGTAAGGATTTAACTTAACGAACCCTGGACTCTCCGGACTGGTCCCATCAGTACATGAAAAATGACCCATACATACAGATAGGCTGATACGATCAGCCATCCGTACTGTCTGGATGGACCAAGGACTGTCTAAACTGGTCCCTCATTCCATGAAAAATCGACCCATATGTACTGATAGGCTGATATGATCAGGCTTAACCGTACTGAATGCAAGGGATTAACTCAATAGACCATGGACTGATAGGCTGATACAATCAGCCATATGTACTGACTGCATGGACCAAGGATTGTCCACACTGGTCCATCAGGCCATGAAAAATCGACCCATACGTACTAATAGGCTGATATGATCAGCCTTATCCATACTGAATGGATGGATTTAACTCAACGGACCATGGACTCTCCAAACTGGTCCCATCTGTACATGAAAAATGACCCATACGTACTGATAGGCTGATACGATCATCCATCAGTACTGCCTGAAAGGACCAAGGACTGTCCAGACTGGTCCATCAGGCCATGCAAAATCGATCCATACATACTGATAGTGATACAAGGTTTGCATCTCACTTCTGAAGGGCTTTCCAAAAAGACCTAGGAACAAGAGTGAACATGAGCACAGCCTATCACCCACAGACTGATGGGCAGTCTGAGCGAACTATCCAGACATTGGAAGATATGTTGCGAGCATGTGTCTTAGACTGGGGTGAATCCTGGGAAAGACATCTACCCTTAGTAGAATTTCCTACAACAATAGCTTACATAGTAGTATTCGCATGTTTCCATATGAAGCTCTGTATGGGCGTCCATGTAGGACACCCTTATCCTGGACCTAAGTGGGGGAGCACAACATGGTTGGTCCGTAGATTGTCGAGGAGACAACCAAAAGGATCAATTTTGTGAAGGATAAGATGTAAGAGGCAGAAACCCGACAAAAGAACTAGGTAGATCGTCGTAAGAAGGATCTCCAGTTCGCGGTTGGTGATTTGATGTACCTAAAGATTATAACCTTCAAAGGACGAATCAGGATTTCCACGAGAAGGAAATTAGATCCGAGGTACTTGGGTCTGTTCAGGATCATAGAAAGAGTTGGTATGGTGGCATACAAGTTGGATTTGCCAGCCAAGATGGATGCATTTCATAATTTGTTCTATGTCTCCCAACTCCGGAAGTGCCTGTCGGACAAAGACATAGTTCTTCCTGCTATCCCAAGTAATCTAGGTGTGAACCTGACCTTGGAAACGAGGCCGGTTTGAATTTTAGACAGAATGGAAAAAGAAACCAGGAAGAAGACAGTCCAAATGATCAAGGTCATTTGGGACTGCAATAGGAAATATATCATCACTTGGGAAACAGAGGCAAGGATGAAAGAAGAGTATCCTGAGTGTTTTTATCAGTATGTTTCTGAGGAAACACTTGGTTCGGAATCGAGGACGAATACATCAAAAGTGGCGGAGACTTCTCATGCCCTCATGGGTCGAGGAATTAGTTGCTGATCAATCTGATCATAAGGCAAGCATTCCATGGTCCAAATAAGGTTAAAGACATCAAGACTTAATAATATGGGGATGTGAAACAAGTTAAAGGAGCTAGTTGAGGAAAACTGTAGCTGGATGATGTAGATAGGTAGCTTGATCAAGCTGAACGAAACTCGGTCAGGTCCACTCTAGCTCGGTCCAAGTAAATTCAGCTCTACTAGCTGAACTACTAGCTCACTAAGCTGGGTCAGCTGGGAGCCAGCTCATCTCAGCTGGATGGAGTGTTCAGGTTCGGGACAATGGTCCGGGTCCAAAACAGTGGCAGGACAGTTGGTCTGACCATGTGGTCCATGACCCATGGGCTCTTCTGGGTAGGTTGACGAGGTGTGTATTTTGTTCTAGCAGGGTAATAAATATCCTAAACAATCAACTGTCAAATTAACCCCAATCTGAACACACTCTATAATACTCTTGCCAAAAGAGATCAGGTGTAGTACTTAGGGATCGAATCCACAGAGAGCAAACGCACACAATAGATTTTTTATTTCTAAAGACTAAGCTAGGTGAATATATATTGGTAATGAATAATCAGATTAAGGAAATATTCATTGTCAAGAAGTAGGATGTAATATGGAAATATGCAACTAATGCAAATTTGAAAATATTCTAGTTGTAAATATAAATGTAAAAATGCTAGATCTAGGGTTTCAAGCTTTTTGAATTATAATGGACAGGAGGCACAAAAATGTAAATATTCTAGAACTCAAATGTTAACTATTTTGACCCCTTTTAACTCCAACTCTCGATGCGAGCAAAAGGAACAACCATCGATCGACGGTAAGGCCTGGTGTCGATCGACGGGAAATCAGAAGGAAGTATGGGCGAGATTTGATAAGTCCACCAAACTTATTAGATCAGCTCTCACATGTATCTAACAACCTAGTTCCACATAATCTACTCTGGCACGGAACCTACTTTCGTAGTTGTCCATTTTCTATCATCGAGATCCTAGTTAGCTACTCTAGAATGCAGGGATTAAGCACAACTCAATTGATGAATATTAAGTTGACCTAACAATCATATTTTGGTCTAATCCATGATTGCTATCATTCAACCCTAAATTTAATTAATAACTACTCAGGCATGATCTTTGTCACATAAATCATAGATGAATAGAATATATATGAAATGAAATATAAAACCAAAGGAGTTCCAGGAGGACTCCGAAGGAGTCTCTCATTTCTCTCCTAATACAAAATGAAACTAAAATGCTCTGTAAAAACTCTGTCTAACTCTCTCTAGCTGTTGTCTTTTTCTTTTGTATCTCAAGACATAAATATAAATATAAAAACCCTAAGTCTAGGTGAAAACTCGTCCAGGGTATTTTCGTCTTTCTGACTTGGGCTTTGATCATTGATCGATGGCATGTGTGATTCATCGATCGCTCTCTAGCTTCAATCATCGGTTGACGTCAACTGTGTTCCATCGATCGATGGTTTCGTCGACTCCCTAGATGATCAGCTACGGATTCTTCTCTTCTAAAGTGGGGACTCACATAATATCTAAGTATAACTATCACCCTACTTTGTTGTAACCACATCCTATCAAGTCAATCACAGAGAAACTTTATATACTCTATCCTTGTATAGCAACCAAATCCATTCTACCAACAATTTAACAAATACTAGCTTTACTCTCCCCTCTACTGATCTCATTTCTTTGTATAAAATAAAAGTTGATGCTTTACCTTGGGAGTATCGATCAAAGAACACATGGATTCTTACCTCTGTAAGTATCTGAACAACTAGGTACAAAGTCTTCTCTGATCCATTTCTTCTCTCTTTTTTCTCTTTTCTCTGAATCTTTTTAGATCTCAATGATTCCATCTTATTCTTTCTTTTTCTTCTTATCTTTCTCTTTCTCTTTCTTTTCCTTTTTGGAAAAATTTGTAGGCAAATAATAGGGTCATAGGTAATTTACCTACCCCTCGCTTCCAACAATGTGTGATCATTCCTTTGAATTTGAATAGTGGGATCATTGGTGATGTACCTACCCCTCTGCATCTTGGGAAATCATCTCAATTTTTTTAGATTTTAAGTAGATGCTTAAGAGAGAGAGAGAAGGGAACCAAAGGTGCAATGACTTGTACCTACAGACTTGCAGAAGGAACCCAATCCAGTGTATACCAAGCCCCAAAGCAAGCTGACAATGTCAGGATTAGTATTGGAAATCAGCTTCGGTTCCTTCAAACTTTCTAAGCATGTGTGATATAGTGGCAGGATGATCCACTTTTGTATCTTTAGTAATCTCTGCAAATAACCTTTTAAAAATGGTGCTAAAGTGTGGTTAGTCAATAATAATTTTTTTTTTATCTTAATCCCTTTTTGACTCAATAATTGTTTTTTTGAAAAACTTATATATATATATATCAAATAAAACTCAAAACAAATCAAATAGCGTTAGCGAACCTCCCTCACACTTAAATTACACTGTCCTCAATGTAATCCTCTGGTTTGGTTAGGGAAAAAATTAAATCATAAGTAAATAGTTAAGAGAGAAACTCGATACCAAACTCTGTAATAGAGTTCAATCGATGTCAAGGAGATGATGTCGACGGACGGGGATGATCCATGGTCGATTGATGTGAGTGCATTAAACTCGATCGATGGTAAACCTGTATGTTTTTACTCTCTCTTTTTTTATATTTTTTTATAAGTATAGAACTCAAAAATAGAAAACAATATTAGTAAACCTCCCCTAGACTTAAACGACACGAGCACGCGATCGACATACATGCATACATACTTGCTGATGGTGAAGAAAATAAATCATAAGGACTCAATTTGATAAAGGAAAACGGCATACATGCTTGCTGATGGTGACCGTCGATCGACACGGTTAAGTGGCGATCGATCGATGTAGTGGATACTTCGTCGATTGACAATGATCAAGTGTCGATCGATGCTCTGTGCGGACTCATGTTCCTTTCTCTTTAAAAACCTATAATAGTATAATAAAATCCAAAATTAGACTAATGTAATCAAGAAAATAATTAAAACTTACTAAACAGTGGGTTGCCTCCCACTCAGCGCCTGGTTATAGTCTTAAGCTCGACGTTTGAACTTTCTGACTAGTATGGAGGTGGATCAACACTTGGAAAGCAAGTGTCTACATCTTTTCTGTTCATCTCAAACCATGTACAAATAAAGCTCATCATTGCTTCCTCACTTATGGTTTTCTCATTTTTTGTAACCTCTTTAGCAACCTCCATGGAATGTACTCTTCTTTGTAGGTTCTCAATACTGCGCTGTAGCATTCTAAGTCTTGCAGCTGTAATATGTGATATATCTTCCAGTTGTTGAGAAATATCTTCCTTCGTTAGGCTCTGAGGAAAATCAATCTCCTCAAACATATCTTCCAGTTGTGTTTCTGCTGCTGTCTTCTGCCGGTTGGCTTCAGTGTCGATCGATGGTCGCAGGGTGCCGTCGATCGATGCTCGTTCATTTGGCCTAATCGCATGCTGTCTTTGTATAGTTTCCAAATCTTGCTTCATCTCATCCATGCGTGTAGTCAAACTAGTAAGGCATCTGTCTATCGGATAGTAGACGTCACCAAGCCTTGTGTAGAACTCATCCAGTGACATCTCTTCAGCTTTGTAGACCTCATGCACAATATCATCAATCTCTGTTCTGCTGTATGTCCTTTGATTTTTCAAAGACATACTGCTCCTTGCTGCATGTTCTGGTAGACATATGTAGCTCTGCTAAAACATAGTAGCTCTCTCTAGAACTGCTCTGATGTCTTCAGCTTGCACATTCACTACTCTTTCGTATGTGGCTCGTGCTTTACCATTCTAATCTCTTTAGATGCCATACTCATTTTCTTTTTCCAATGGAAAATTCTTCTGCCTGTAGCATCATAAGCTCTCTTTCCATGCTCGATACAGCCATCGATCGATTCTGGGTGTGTCATTTCCATTGATGCTGAGCTTTCCGGATAGTAGGCAGTTGAAGTACGAAGATTGTGGAACTTCGAAAAGGTACTATCGATCGATGTGTGTTGTCTGCTGTTGATCAATCTAAGATGTAAAGGCGTGTATGGAATATTACGAATATGTTTGATCTTTTGCTTCTTTGTGTCGATCGACGCTGCATTAGGTGCGTCGATCGATGCTCATCTATCTATTTTTGCCCAGCTAGCGTTGTCTGATACAAGATCGTATATTCAATCAGCTGTCTGTCGATCGATGGTGTATGGTGACCCTCGATCGATGCTTGTTTACCAAATCGTTGCCCGAATGGATCTTCAGCTCCGTCGGCATGTTCATACTCGTCTTCTTGGTCAGTATCGAATGATGGCGTATGGTTTCCGTCGATCAATGTAGATTTCCTGAATTGATGGGAAATTTAGAAAACATTGGCCTCTTCCATTGCGGTACCATGGTACTCGATTTGCTCTTCCTCTATGTAGTCTTCGTCGTACTCAAGGTAGGATGGGGTGTAATTGCCATCTGCATGGCAGGTGTTGGTCGTTTCTCGGGTGAGGCCATCGATCGATAACAAAGTTTGGGTGTCGACCGATTGCTGAGCAGCAAGCGTGTCAATCGGTTCTAAGGGTTGGGTGTCGATCGATGCTCCATCCTCAGACTCCTCGTTGGACTCATTATTGCAGAAGCATGTGGCCACAAGTTCTGCATCATTAGACAACTTTGTGAGGGCAGGTTTATTCTTATAAATTTCATAACTAATGTCAGAATCAATCAAGGAGAGGCACAACCTGTTAGTTTTCATGTCGCAGATAGCTCCCACAGTAGCCATGAATGCTCTTCCAAGTAGTAGTGAAGAGTTCCAATTGATCTAGATATCCATGACTTGGAAATCTATAGGGACTCGGACATTCTGAATATGCAGTAGGACATCTCTACAAATACCTCCTGAATCAACTCTGGAGCAATCCACAAAGACGAATGAATCATTGGAAGGCTCCACTCTCAGGTTCAGTTTTTCTGTCATAGTTCTGGGTATGATGCTCACTGATGATCCAGTATCACAAATGGAACTGGGAAACTCGTGCCCTTTTATCAAACATGGAATCACGAACTTCACATGATCAGTTTTCTTTTTCAGAATGATCCCCTGCTCTGGGGTTGTCACATTCATGACTTTCGGTAGATGAACAGATTTTGTTGCGGGAAACCATCGATCGATTCTACACTCTGTACGTCAATCGATGGTTGAGGGTTTATCTGATACTGCTAACTCTATGGGTGCCATCGATCGATGCGCTTTCACCTGGGTCGATCGATGCGTGTGCAACCTGTGGGACAAACTCGACTTTTCCACACGGGAATCTTCTTCTAGCAGCCTTTCTCTCTTAACTTCTACCCAAAAATCATCATCAGTCAATGCATTGACGTGGTGACTCTGTCCAGCCCCCATTTTCTCCTTCATCAGGCTCTCATGTCTCCTAATAGTTTCACTTGTCTGCATCACCTGATTCTCTAGCTTCTTCACATGGGTGTTGAGATTTTCGAACTTGGTGTTGAGGTTGAGGTACAGGCCATCTATCTTCCCATTGAAATCTACTGTCATCTTCTGTTGTCCCTCCAACACTTTGTTAACCATTGCTTCAATGTTGCTTCCTCCAGCTTCGGGAGGAGGGTTCTTTTAGTAGGAGGACTTAGAAGCTCTAATTGTGTTGAAGGGCCTTCGCTGTGAACTCTGATTAAAGTTACTCCTTTGACTATTCCCATAGGATTTCATGTTGAAATCTTGATTCCATTGTCTCTGGAAACCGTTCACATCAAGGTAGTTCACATCCTCTTCATCATCTCCAGACTTCATTGCTTCCACTTCTGCAACAGTGACTTATTTCTTGAGAAACTTATGAACACTATCCAGCTTTGCCTTGACTTCTTCAATCTGCTCTCTACTCATTGTTGAAGTTGACTTCTTACTTTCAAAGTATGTGTTCTTGGTGCTGCTGCTGGATGCCAGATTCTCAATTAACCTTGTAGCCTCTTCAGGACTCATGGTTCTAAAATTTCTTTCACTTGCTATGTCCAAAGCCATCTGGTACTGCTGTCCAATCCCTCTAAAGAAAGTGCTGAGAAGTTGTACTTCGTTGAACCCATGCTGTGGACAATCTTTCTGGTATGATATTAATCTAATCCAGCAATTTCTGAAGGATTCTGAAGGATCTTGTGAAAAGGTGACAATCTTGCTCCTCAAGTCTTCTGCTCTCGCGTCATCAAAGAAGTTGCGCAAGAAAGCATTTTTGATGTCAATACAGAAAGTCAGGGATCATGGTGGTAACTGCTTAGTCAATATGAAGCTTCTCAAGCAAGTCAGTACTTGAAGAGCTTACAAAAAAGATAGTCCTCACAGACTCCATTGGCTTTAATGGAAGTCACTATATCCTCAAATCGCTCCAGATGATCCATAGGGTGCTCATGTCGCAGCCCATGGTAGGGTGTAACACCTCTGAACCGTCCTAGATATATGGTCAATCCACCGGCCAACAATCAAACAAGAACATGACCGATAGACCAACCAACACACAGGGTTAGAGATGAAAGAGCCAACCGGTCAGCCATCAATCAAACAAGAACATGACTCACCGTCCAACCCAACACCATGGTCCGGAAGCGCTACGTGACGGGATAGGGACAATCCGATCAGAGTCGTAGAACTTACTCCGCAACATAGACCAGTTCATCCACTAACTCGTCCCTCTAAATCAATGCCTAAGGCTTTGCAACCCATACCAAGAGTTAACGGTTCCGTTAAATCAATGCCTAAGGCTTTTCAACCCTTACCAAGACATAACGATGTGTTAGACGGGAGTAGTCAAATATCAGAGTACTCATGATGCGCATGAAAAACAATTCCTTTATTAATTCAAGAAATATCCATACATTTATATATTCAAGACTGGTCCTGGCCTAATGCCAAATCGAGTCATCTAAACACAAATCACAATACCGTTTACAAAAAGGCAAGAAAATCTACTCAGGTGGTCCTAACGTCCAACACCAAGCTATCCGATCATCCTTACCTAAAACTACCTGCAAAAAGGACAACATAGTTAGATGAGTAACCTAATGTCACTCAGTGAGCTGGCGGCCTTTACCTGTAACCTAGTTACTAACCAAAACAACCGAAAATAACAATCAATCTAACCCTAGCATGCAAACTAAGCTAAGGCTGAACAATCAATCACAACTCATTATCCTAACAAACCGTTACTAAGTTAGATCCGGCCTCCTACCGTTATCTAACTTCAAGTAACGGGACCCTGCATGAAAATAAGTCAACAACCAATCGACAATTATCAATCACACACACAATCACAATCACAATAAACAAGAAAAAATAAATAATAACTATGACTCAAGACTAACACGTAACACCATATATCGGTGTTACTACTTTCTCTAGGGTTCATAACCCTTTACGACACTCTAACACAACACAACACTCTAACCTGAGCCCTGGTGACTTCGTGTTCCTCCTTACTATCGGCAACATCCTATCTCCCTACCACAAAGACCAGAAGAAGGAACTTTCAACCGACAGCGGCCCACAGTCCATCGGGTCACCGCACGACAGCCCACAGTCCTTCGGGTCACTGGCACATTACACCGTCGTGTAATACTCAGCCATAGGCCATGACCCCGTCTCTCTGAGTCATCTCGATCCAGCGAGGGGTTTCCTTGAACCCGCTGGGTACGAGGTTGAGGAAACACTAATCCACCCCTAAACAAGCCTAGTATGGGCGGGTTACGCACATACTGTCGGCAACACACAAGACACACTATCCTAACAAAATTTAAAAATCTACGACACTAACCACTAGTATGAGTAGTCCGGCCTATATGGCCTACGAGAACTAATACTACTATATAAGATACTAAACAACAATACGAAACTAAATAACTCAACCAGTTAGTTACTCTCTTACCAAGACCTGTCTAACCTCAATTAACAAGATTAATTAAACAAGGAAGCATTTAATTAATCTAACAAGCAATCTACTCAATCAAACCATTACCCATATAGTTCAGCCTCATGCTAAGAAACTATCTTTAAAGATAACGGAACCTGCACTTAACCATATCAAGAAGAAAGAATAGAAAACATGATGCATCCTAGTCCTAATCAGGTTATTAACTCAATCTTAATTCCTTTTCATCTCAGCTTAGCCCATGTTAAGCTGAGTCCGGTTTAATAAATAACCCTAAGGACTCTATCATGCACTAACGATAGAATTCTACTCTATATGAAGACTCAATCTATCCTAATTTCCAAGTGGAAATCAAGTATAACCAAAAACTATCCTAAATTCCAAGTGGAATTCAAACAAACCAACTCACAGTGTTCTTTGCCGATAAGCAGCTAGTTGATCGGAGAGGACTTGGCCAAAACCCAATGTACAACTTGAGTGGACTGGACTAGACTGATATTGACTTGGACAGAACCTCCCCTGATACTGGTCTGGACATAACTCAACTCGAGCAGAACCTTCTCTAGCTTATGGACGATTCTCGGACTTCTCGGTAGAGTATCGAACTTCACAACTTCGACTGGTCTAAACCGATGGAACTGAACTGATATCGGACAGCACCTCCACTTGATAATCAAATAATTTGACTGGCTAGGAAGAATTGATTTTGGCAGAGCTTCCACATAACAATCGCAGAAAATCTTCGATTGGACACGACTTATTGCTGAAATATCAATCTTCAGAAATGACCATACTCTTAAAACGACTTCTTTCCTTCTCTCTCTCTCTCTAGCCACATTTTGGAGTGTCTTGTGTGTGTGATGGAAGAATGAAACTGATGGGGGTGCATGGGTATCTATAGAAATCACCGACAAAACATATCAAACCACACCGGCGCCTGTGTGTAATCCTGCATGCTTCCGGTCGCATGCACGGTGACACACGGGGGTCCACATGCCATCATTCATGTCTCAGGGCCATGCAGGGGGACACCTCCACGTCCACATGTGTCTCAGCATGCACACACTCCATGCGTTGTGACACAACGTCCCCTGCGTGTCGATCAACATGCTTCGGTTACATGCACGACGACACCTCGTGCTCCAAATGACTGGCTGCATGACCAGGATGGCATCAAAGGTGACACCACATCCTCTAGATGTCTGATACACGTTCTTCCTGCATGCAAAGCAACACCACAGTGCCCACATGTCGATCAGCATGCCTCAGTTGCAGGTATGTTGACATCTCATGCTTATGCATGTCAAGCTGCATGTGTTGCTTCCATGCGCGATGACACCTCATGCTTCGGTTGACAGGTATCTTTATAAACACTTGACACCACGTCCTGATCCCTCATATCAAGCCACCTCGAGCTTTTCGGTCCATTCGTCTTATTTCGGTCCTCCCGACATTTTTTTTACCCGCGATTAATCACAAATAACTTTATGCTCCCAATCTGATGCACTGAATATCTTTTAATAAACTCCAGATGAATTCTGACCTTGACGGAAAATATTTCCTGAGCCTCCGGCCTCCCAGAGAAATTTCATAATACCAAAATTAGGGTTTTCGCACAACTTTGGGTTTTCCCGTCGTTCTTTGATCTCAACCATTTTACCCCTTCTGGAGGGTTATTACATAGGGTGTATGTGCTACAAGTCCGAAGAAGGCGTGCTTGATTTCAAAATCGTCAGTGAAAAGATGGAGGACGAATGGTGGATTTGTTGGCGTAGTACTGGTCTGGACGGTCGTAGTCAGCCAGTGTTCTATGAGCAGCTTGGGCATTAGGTTTAGTTTGAGATTCTGCAGCGTCTGCTTCTGGTTCTGCATCAGGGATTATAATCAACTCATCGTCTACCTTTTCACATGCTGCATTACACAGGTGACCATCAGGGTTACGCAGGTCTCCAGTCTCACCCCTAACTAGTATTAAAGTCGCAACCATCTGAAAACTCGTTTGTGTCTGTTGATCGATGTATGTAGGTTGACATTGGTCGATGCTATGTGATCGATGTCAGTCAGCGGTACTAGTGTCATCGATCGATGCTTGTCGTTTTTCTCTACGGATCGAGCGTTCAATTCTGTCAGGGTCAGAGGGTGATGTCAGTTCTTATCGTTTGTTGCTTCTAGTGCTTCTTTGCATGTACCTGAAAACGATGGAAAGAAAAATTATTAGTAATTTTTAAAATCAGTAACAAACCTATACTAAATCCTATAAATTAAATATAATGGCGATCTATGCTCCCCGGCAACGGCGCCAAATTTAACGTGGTGTGTATTTTGTTTTAGCAGGGTAATAAATATCCGGAACAATCAACTGTCAAATTAACCATGATCTTAAAACACTCTATAATACTCTTGCCAAAAGAGATCAATTGTAGTACTCAGGGATCGAATCCACAGAGAGCAAATGCACACAATAGATTTCTTATTTCTAAAGACTAATTAGGGCTGGGCTCGAGGATCCCAGTTCTGAACCCGTCGACAATTGGTGGATTGCTCGAGCTGCTTGCGTGGCGAGAATGGGACGTTGTGTGTCGGCTGGGGGACGTACTAGGAACGGCACTCTCGGGAGTTTCCCCGGGTGTCGAACAACTAACTCAGAACTGGTACAGACAAGGGGAATCTGACTGTTTAATTAAAACAAAGTATTGCGATGATTCCTGCGGATGCTAACGCAATGGGATTTCTGCCCAATGCTCTGAATGTCAAAATGAGGAAATTCAACCAACCGCAGGTAAACGGCAGGAGTAACTATGACTCTCTTAAGGTAACCAAATGCCTTGTCATCTAATTAGTGACGCGCATGAATGGATTAACGATATTCCCACTGCCCCTGTCTACTATCCAGCGAAACCACAACCAAGGGAACGGGCTTGGCAGAATCAGCGGGGAAAGAAGACTGTCAGACCCCTAGACCTGAGTAGGTCCAGTGGGACGAGTCATGGTTCGAGGAAACAAACTAGCCGGTCGTATGACCAGAGGAAAAGCGAGCCATGACTTGAAAATAGGTTTAAGTACGTTAGTTTACTAAGTCTTAACCAAGGAAGAAAGGATACAAAATTGGACAAGATGGACGAGTAGTACGGCAATTTGGTAGCGGGTATGTGAAGATCGGCCAGCTGGGCGATGCTCGGTTTAAGCTCAGTCTAGCTCACACTAAGCTAGGTTTGGTCCATGAGCTGCACCACTAGGTCAGTCATCTGCACCACTAGGTCAGTCATCTGAACCAGCTGGGAGTAAGCTCATCTCAGCTAGGAGTAGTGTTAAGGTCTTGGGCAGTTGGGCTAGGTCGGGTCAAGGTTGGGTCAGCCGGTTGGGACTGGTTGTCCGGCCGTTGGGCCAGTGGCTTGGAGAGTCCATAGGCTCGGTCCAGGCCTTGGCAAAGAGTCCAAACCCATATAGGAACTGCTAGTGGGCAGTTATAGGTGAAAGGTTGCATGGGGAGGCAGTTAAGGCCGAAGGGATGCGAGGGGACCAAAGGTGCCCATTCGCTTACCAAATGGTGTCCCCTTGGCCAAGGCACTTGCCCACGCCTTTGCCTATATATTGAGGACCATGAGCACGAAAATGGACATCAGATTCCATTAGTTTTCTTAAGTAAACACAGAGAGAAAGTCGAGAGAGAGAAAGAAAGAGAAAGAGAAATCGATCATAAGGATCGATAGTGTGGAGATTTAACCACAACAAGGTTAAGATCGATTGTGGTGAGTCAAGGCCGAGTGGGATGGATCCCAGAGCCAAAGACAAGGACTTGGAGGAAGTCTCCAAGACTCCAGAACGTGCAATCAAGGTTAGTGGCATGATCATTGGTTCATAGTCAAGACAATCGGATGGCCAATTTGGGTCTATGGCATTGGGTGATTGGTTTATGTCCAATTCTCTTTACTTTGTGAATTCTACACTTCTCGTTTTCTATTTCCTTGGATTTTCAGATTGGTTGTGTGGGAGTTGGTGTCGGATTTGACTTGGATTTGGGCAAAGGCATGTCCATTTGGAAACCATACTCGCTAACCATGACCATGTGCGGAACTGTTGGTTCGATTGACCATGGCTTGAACTCGGTTTTGGTCTGGTGTATTGTTCGGTGTTGATGGACGCTATTGGGATCTAGATGGGTCACTAATGAAATATAGACTTGGTCGGTCTAGTTAAGTGAATCCAGGGCCAATGGGCCAAGACATGCGGATGATGTAATTGACTATATGATCGGTTCTATGGATTTGCGATTACAAGAGAAGACTTCCACTGGGTTGTTTGGTCAGTGGGGATGGTTTGTTGAATGACTAAGGAACCCGGAGGAATGTTTCATCCAGGTACAGGGTCGTTGACCCAAGAAAGAGAACCGGCCAGTTCGTGTACTCAGAAGTGTGGTCGGTATGGATCATGGGCGGCCTTGTTATGTGGTTTGGTGAGATGCTGTTGTTCTTGGATGGTTTTACAAGTTATGTCCAATTGATATATAAGATATAGGAGTGAGGTTTAAGTATTTAGGCAAAGGAACCAAACCGTGCTTTGCTAGATCATTGATAGGATATCAGTTCATGTCTTAATACTTGTTGATATGTGTTTTCAGGAACTGAGGCTGATCGTGATCAAGCCAAGTAGCCATGAAGGCTCAGTCAGCGAGAAGTTGTGTGGTGTTGAGGTAGATCATGTTACGGATAAGGCTGATCATATCAGCCTATCAGTACGTATGGGTCAATTTTTCATGGCTTGATGGACCAGTCTGAACAGTCATTGGTCCTTCCAGGAAGTAGGGATGGCTGAACGTATCAGCCTATCAATACGTATGGGTCATTTTTCATGTACTGATGGGACCAGTCCGGACAGTTCATGGTCCGTTGAGTTAAATCTTTCCATTCAGTACGGATAAAGCTGATCATATCAGCATGTCGGTATGTATGGGTCGATTTTTTATGGACTGATGGACGGAGTCTAGACAGTTCTTGGTTCTTTTTAGTTACATCTTTCCCGTCAGTACGGTTAAGGTTGATCATATCAGTACATATGTGAAAGTGTACTGATGGGATGCATGATCATCCAAGTGTGAACATTTTTCCTTTAGTTTTTATGATATAATTAAGATCTATGTTTTTGACGGTTCAGGATCAACCTCAGTTCCTGAAAACACATATCAACAAGTATCAAGACATGAACCGATATCCTATCAATGATCTTGCAAAGCATGGTTCGGTTCCTATGCCTAAACACTTAAACCTCACTCCTACATCTTATATATCAATCAGCCATAACTTGTAAATCAATCCAAGTACAACCGAATCTCACCGAACCACATAACCATACCGCCAATGATCCATATCGACTACACAAATGAGTACACGTACTGGCCACTTTCCTTAGTTAAACGACCATGTACCTGCATAAAACAACTCCTCTGGGTTCCTTAGTCATTCAACCAACCATCCCCATTGACCAAACAACCCATTGGAAGTCTTTTCTTGTAATCAAAATTCCATATAACCGATCACATGGTCAATCCCATCATTCGCATGTGTTAGCCCATTTGTCCTGAATTCACATAACTGGACCAACCAAGTCTATCGCCCATTAGTAACCCATCTAGGGATTTATATACTGATGGGACCAGTCTAGACAGTAAATAGTCCGTTGAGTTAAATCATTCCATTCTGTAAGTATATGCCTGACCATATCAGCATATCAGTATGTATAGGTCGATTTTTCATGGCCCGATGGACCAGTCAGGACAGTCCTTGGTCCTTCCACGCAATACGAATGGCTGATCGTATCAGCCTATCATCACATATAGGACATTTTTCATGTAATGATTGGACCAGTCCGGGCAGTCCATGGTCTGTTGAGTTAAATCCTTCCACTCAGTACGGATAAGGCTGATCATATCAGCCTATAAGTACGTATGGGTCGATTTTTCATGGCCTGATCGACCAGTCTGGACAGTCGTTGGTCCATACAGGCAGTACGGTTGGCTGATCGTATCAGTTTATCAGTACATATGGGTAATTTTTCATGTAGTGTTGGGACCAGTCTGGACAGTCCATGGTCCGTTGAGTTAAGCCATTCCATTCAGTACGGATAAGGTTGATCATATCAGCCTATCAGTACGTATTGGTCGATTTTTCATAACATGATGGACCAGTCTAGAAAGTACTTGGTCCTTCCAGGCAGTACGGATGGCTGATTGTATCAGCCTATCAGTACATATAGGTCATTTTTCATGTACTGATGGGNACCAATGATCCATATCGACCACACAAATGAGTACACGTACTGGCCACTTTCCTTAGTTAAACGACCATGTACCTGCATAAAACAACTCCTCTGGGTTCCTTAGTCATTTAACCAACCATCCCCACTGACCAAACAACCCATTGGAAGTCTTTTCTTGTAATCGAAATTCCATATAACCGATCACATGGTCAATCCCATCATTCGCATGTGTTAGCCATTGGTCCTGGATTCACTCAACTGGACCAACCGTCTATGGCCCATTAGTAACCCATCTAGGGATTTATATACTGATGGGACCAGTCTGGACAGTCAATGGTCCGTTGAGTTAAATCATTCCATTCAGTAAGTATAAGGCTGATCATATCAGCCTATCAGTACGTATGGGTCAATTTTTCATGGCCTTATGGACCAGTCTGGACAGTCCTTGGTCCTTCTAGGCAGTACGGATGGCTGATCGTATCAGCCTATAATCACGTATTGGTCATTTTTCATGTACTAAAGGGACCAGTCCTGACAGTCCATGGTCCGTTGAGCTAAATCCTTCAATTCAGTATGGTTAAGGCTGATCATATCAGCCTATCAGTACATATGGGTCGATTTATCATGGCATGATGGACCAGTATGGACAGTCCTTGGTCCTTCCAGGCAGTACGGATGGCTGATTGTATCAGCCTATCAGTACATATGGGTCAATTTTCATATACTGATGGGACCAGTCCAGACAGTCCATGATATGTTGACTTAAATCCTTCCATTCAGTACGGATAAGGCTGATCATATCAGCCTATCAGTACGTATGGGTCGATTTTTCATGGCCTAACGGACCAGTCTGGACAGTCCTTGGTCCTTCCAGGCAGTACGGATGGCTGATCGTATCAGTCTATCAGTACATATGGTTCATTTTTCATGTACTGATGGGACCAGTCCGGACAGTCCATGGTCCGTTGAGTTAAATCCTTCCATTCATATCAGCCTATCAATAGGTATGGATCGGTTTTTCATGGCCTGATGGACCAGTCTGGACAATCCTTGGTCCATCCAGGCAATACAGAAGGCTAATCGTATCAGCCTATCAGTACATATGGGTCATTTTTCATGTACT